>VXBU01006409.1:0-57969 GCA_013400315.1 Bombycilla garrulus
ATCTGGTTTCTTACTGCTTTCCTATTTCCTTCCAAGCCATCAGGAGCTGCATGTATCCAGCAGTGGATTTGGCCAAGTGAAGACAGATCCTTGCAATCCATCAGACTTTACCTCAATGGTGCAATTTGTGTGACCAGTGTTCACGTCTTGGGTTTATGAACAGGAAAGATTCAAACACTGGAATTAAGTTGCTCAGAGCCAGAATTAAGATCTTCTGTGATTCAGAAGTGCTTAGAATTTACTGCCACACAAATTGTGGAGATGTACTGCAATCCATAATTTAAATTTAAATGAACCTATTATTTAATATCTGATCTGATGGTGAGATAAGAAATGAATGTTTTTCTTGGAGATTAAAATAATAGAAAGAAGGGCACTATAGAAACTGTAAGTATGCATATGGAGAAAGAATGGCATATACAGCAAGTCTGATAACAGTGGAGTAGATGAGAGTGAAGCACCATCTCACAGGTATGTTAACACATAGGAATGTTAATACATAGAAGTCAAATGAGGGAAAAGAGGACTGCATCAGTGTAATTAGAACTTAAGATCAGACCTGCTAATTGGTTTTCTGCTCATTAATATATCCTTCCCACACACAAGGTGTGCATATACAATTCATGTGACTTGAAAACTAACATAGGCTCTGAAGATATAAATGAGTTCTTAGTATTTTAAGAATTCTTGTCTGACTCAGTTGAATATTATAAGGTGTTTCTGCATTAAATGAAATATTGCAATGCCAATTGAATTCTCCATATCCCTGAGTAAATGAAAGCAATTAATAGAATTCAAAGGAGAGTTGCATGGGATGTTTTATAAATATTTTGAAATAAGAGCAAACATACTGTGTCTTGATGATATAAAGTGTAAGTCCCCATGCTTTCACCTCAGTGAGCAGTAGGGATTTGTTTAAAGTTGCAGATCAATATCTAATACTCATGAACAGCAAATAGATTAAATCTATAAACAGTGAGAGCTATGCCAAAGAATATGTGATTTTGTTTTATAACAACTAGTCCAAGGACAGTTTGAAAATAAATGTGCCAGTTTTCTGGAGATTCTTTCATATTATGTTTTTATTCTTTGGCATATAAAAGAGGAATCTTTCCCTGAGTAAATATCATTATGAGGGTTTTATTGATGAACAAATCAAATATTAGTGTCAGGGTCTAATACTCATACCAGACAATATCTTTGCTTAGAATTTGATTGGACTCTATCCCATGCTTCATTGTTGCCTAAATTAGAAACAAAAGCACAGGCACTCTCACATTATTTGGAGAAAAGAGGCCAAAGAAGACCTGTTGGAAATCCTCCAATCTTGCTGAGACCCTCAAAGTGTGAATTAAGAGTTGCTAGCGACGGGGGGTCAGAGACATTGAAATCTAAATCTGATTTGTTCCTACACTGTTAGTGATTTCCTAAAGCACTGGAAAGCATGGGTCTGGCCCACCAGGTCTTCCTGGAAATGATGGGGAAGTAAATTCACCTCAGCAAATCTGATTTTGGAACCCATCACAGAGAATGGGTCCCAAAATTTGGGTGCAGCCTCCTTGTGGATTCCCGATGTGAACTATCCTGGGAGTACCAAAGCCCTCTCTTGTCTGGGTGGTATCTGCTCTCATCCAGGATGATCTTAATGTGTTTCTAAAATCCCTATGACATGCAGTGAGTGAATGGGTCTTCTTCTGGTTCTCTCCTTTTAACTGGGTGCATACATGCAGCTTTAGGATAAGCACCGAATGTTTCCAGCACTGCAGTCCTAGTGAAAGGATAAACATATATATTTTTTTCATTTTATCTTAGTTATGTGCAGAGAATATAAAAACATAAATCTCTTTATGGAAATATACAATCTCCTAGTCCATGCCTACCAGCAGTCATATTCAGTTTTAACTTCAGCATTCATAAAAAAATGAATGAAATTTTGCCCAATGACCTACAAAAATGGAGTAGCAGTATATGGGATTTAGCCATATGGCTAGGCTTATCTGAGGATAGTCACTGTAACCAATGGTTCTTCTTATAATCACTGGGGATTTACTTTTTCTGGGTGTTTGAAAATCAGCTGTTTCAATGCCAGTTCTTTTGCAAATAAGGAAGGTACAAGGTATCTGAATTGGATGAGGTTTTCATCAGCCTAGGTAGGACTGCATAGTAGTGAGGGGAGTGGGATATGGAGCACATCCTGTGGCAGAGTGTGAGCTAGAAGCTAAATGACAGTAATTTTATGTATCAACTAGGGAAAAAACAAAACCTGAATAAAAACCTGTGCAGTGTCTGTATTTTGAAGAAGAGGTCTCCAGTAATGGCCTTTAGGTTAAGAAGCGGAGACAATATAGAATACTCAGATAACACAGTGAAATCTCACACTTTAAGCAAAGGTAATGTTTCCTTGTGCCCTGCCACCTAGTGCATACTCTCCACTTTAAGACAGATAGAGCTGGAAAAACATTCATTCTGAATTTGTGATGTGCTTGACTGCCCTAATGCTACTTTTAGACTTGACTTCCTTTATTTACCATATATGTGTCTGTTCTTGAATAATACACAATGGTATACCATCATAACTGAATCAGGAAGATGTTTTTCTCTTGCTTTTTCTGGAGGTCTCCTTCAAATTATGTTGAAATGGACCTCCTTTTGTGCATGCCTATACTGTTAAAGCCTCTGAATATCCTCATGGAGTGTTCCCAGATTCTACAGAATTCCCACTTTTGCCACTTTAGGTTCTCCAGAATTTTTGAGGGGAAAGCCTGCAGGAATTTTTGAGACTTAGATAAATCAAAATGTACATATTGGTTATTGATAGACAATTTGTACTTTAAATTTTTCCACAAAACTACCATTTATCTACCGAATTTACCACATTCCCTCCTTCTCAACTATGTGAGACCTGAGATTTTTTCACTGTTATCTGGATTTTCTCCTTTAAGAAACTCACAAGACCTGCTCTTTTTTCTGGCTCTTGTGTTCCTCAATTTATTATTTTATTTTTTTTTTATCAGGGGAGATACAGCATTAAGATATAATTTCAACAGTATGACCCTAGGGCACTGCAGGTGAGAGCCTCCAGACTTCAGAACTCCAGGAGCACACTTCCAGGTGCAGCCTTTGCGCAGAGACAAAGGCAAAGCCTGAAGCTTGCTGAGGAGAGGGGCCAAAAACTATTCTAAGTCCTCTGATTTACGTAGAACCTTTATCTCTCTAGTATCCACTCTGTATTGCTCAAGAGATACCATTTAAATAGTCAGTGTCCTTATTAAATCCCTGGGTGGAAAATGGATGCAAGACATCTTTTAAAACACACAGAATGTAAGAACTGTATTTTCAGTCCTCATTGCTATTTGTCTGTATCAGCACATCAGCTCTATTAAAAATACAGTCCCAACACATTTATAGATTACAGTTTTGACACTTAGAAATATGTCATCTTGGCAGTCCTTTGCTGGAGGCTCCTTGGTATCAATTTCCACATGTAACTAGAAATCTGAAATTTGTTTAAAAGGTTGGTGATCACCATTCTTTGTGCTTTAACTCTTAAGTTTTCTAGGTTTCAGATACAGAAATGGAAGTTGCCAGAGGTAGTTTTTTTTTTTCACAGCATGATGTATCATCTGTATGATGAAACCAGCTTTAATTATTCTGTTAGTGCCTGCAAACAGTTGCTTAGTGATTGTGTCCTTTCTGTTCAAATATGCAGTGAAACTCATTTGTGTGCTAAGTTTTAAGTATGACCCTGCTGATTTAATTGGTATACTTTAAGAAAATCTAGTTAAAAATACCTTCGTAAATTTAGTACTTATCTTCCATAATACTTACAGACAAGACAATCCCGACCAAAAAAAGAGACATCTCATGTGTTTATCAGTATCCTAGTTTCTCTTTTTTTCTTCTGTCTTTATTTTCACTGATGGTTCTCCTGAAAAGTACTTAAAATCAGCCCTTCAGCAGTTTTACTTTTGCAAAGGACTAGGTGAAGCTGATCATGTAATCATTTGGTAACTCAGGAAGACAGGCCTATGTGAAGTTTGCCCTGGAAAGCATCACAATATATTAATTCATAACTAAAAATCTTTGTATTTGAATCCATGATTCTTTAAAAACTCCACGTCCTTCACAAAGCTCTGTCGTTCACTTAAAAATATCCAAACTGAAAATAAAAACACATGTTCTTCTCGGTGGGAGAGAAAGTGTCAGGAGACTAGAGCCATAGCAGCTTAGAGGTTAGTCTCCCAAGAAGAGCCTGATCTTTGCATGTGTTGTGGAAGCAGCTTTCCAGTTACCAGGCACCAGGTGGTCTCCTATGGTTGATGTAAGAAGCACACACTGCCACAAATGCCATTAGTAGTGTGTAACGAGATTAACTCCCCATAGTATTTGCAATATCCTTGAGGTTTTTTCACTGAAGCAACACAGGGCTGATAGCCCCCCTTAGACAATGAAAGAGTTTAATCTTTCACTGTTGTATGCACATAATTCCCATCAGCATAATACGAGTTAACCATGCACAAAAAAGGAAGAATAATGCTTGGAAGTTCAAGCAATCATAGTATGCTAGAGGTTTCCAAGAGTATAACAAAGGGCCAGGCCAAAATTGTATGACTATTCCTACTGGTTGATGTTAAGTATTTTCAGATATTTGTGGTTTTGAGGAATAAAAGCTAATTAGGGGTTCCAAAATAACAATGAGGATTTAGTAAAAGGTAAGAAGACTTAGCTGCAAGAGACAGAACCTAAGGCAGAGCTCATATTTAATTAAATGTTTTGCTTTCTGTCTCAGGGTGAGATTTTGCTTTCTTTCATTTAAAAGTAACTAGTTTTGATATGGGCTGAGCATTGTAGTGAGCTCTCTGGAAGTTTGGTAGATCTTTATCTGGTTAGAGGAGACACAGTTCTTCACAGCAGTTCTTGCATATACAGGAGTAAACTGTTGCATCAAGTGTGAGTTCTGTTTCCTCCTGTAAAAGCTGTAGCTGCTTAAGCAAAAAGGATCCTCCCGTTACAGTCTGCGAAAGTAGTCATCTCGATCTCCCCTCAGAGATTGCCTGAACTGTTTCTGGGGGCATCTGCTTCTTCCCAAGGAGAAGATTTAACAAGTTAAAGATTTGAAGATTAAAATAGGTGTTTTTGGAGCTAGAACTGTTCCTCACTCATCCTTCTGTACAGAAGTTGGTATAGGGAGAGGATACAGGGCCAATAAAGAAATAAAATCATGCAAGCTGATGCTGGACTGGCCTCTGGGATCAGTCCACTTGGTCATTTAGAGGGCCAGTTTTTGCTGTCACACTTGCTGGTTCATTGATTTCTGGTTTCCAAGAAACTAGACCTCTGGTTTCTCTGATCTCTGTTGGTGCGTATTTTTTTCTTGTATCAGCGGATATAGGCTATCAGTATTTCTTGTTCATGCATTTGTTGTTACAGTTTCAACGACTGATAAGTGTAATTGGTTTGTGAAATTTTAGAGGTTAGGTATTAAAAGGTAATTGGTTTGTGAAATCTTAGAGGTTAGGTATTAAAAGACATTGCCTTTGTAACATAATGTTTTAAAATGGATTTGTATTTCCTGAAGATACGTGCTTGCTTTTTCCCTCTCCCTCTTTTTGATAGTCTAAATAGAGGACAGTATTGTCATTTTCTGCTTTATGATATTGTTCAATTCATTGTACTTAAGCACATCATCCAAAAATTAAACACTGAAGACTGGAGGGACTACTTTATGGCTTGTTTTAATTCCAGAAATTAAACCCAGAAGAATGTTCGCTTTGTGCTGAAACAGGTGTACCTTCTCATTTTCTTCTCTGTAAAATCTAGCATTAATTAATAGTATTTTCCTGTATTGTACACAGAGGCAATCAATTTCATATTACATTTGCAGTTTGTGTAAAACCATTACAGTGAAGAATTGCACACATCCAGTAAAGAATCAGTGCAGGAAGGTTTAAGAGGCTCTCTCTTGTTTCTGCCTTGGAGTGGAACAGTTGCTCTGCTCTTTCAGACCAGGAAAGCAGTTGCTGCTAGAAAGGGACAGTGAATTTAATCCAGGAATTGATTAGCAACACTGTTTATATGTAAAGCAGAATAAAAGCTTTGGGCAGGTTTTGCTATGGATTGGGAAGCTGGGTGGTTGCCAAGGGAAAAGCTTATACCTTGTTCTCATTAAATGCTTACAAACAGAGCATCTTGTTATATTTTGTAGTGGTTGCAGAGACCCGGGGATATTCCACAGCTGGTGAATTAGTTTATAGTAGTGCTACATTCAATAGAATGCCATTTTCCCAAAGTGTACAAAAATAAACCCAAGTATTAAAAAGTACAGCTTTGCCACTGTAACACATCTGTGATGATTCTATGATTTGTTCAAGGAATAGCAAAAAGCTGTGATGTTACTTGAGAAGGAAGAACTTAATGGTTCTTCAAAGAGCACCACTAGGTAAATTATTTTTAAGGAGGTATTTTGACAAACCACATAGGGGTTTTCTGGTACATAATAAACATTACAGTACAGGGATCAAGTGTACAGTATTAACTGTGGGATTTTTTGCCAAGAAAATAAGCTGATTCCCAGACCACAGGAAGATTCAAACATAAGTAATTTTAAAATACTGCAAATGTGTTTAATCTGCAGTGTCAGACTCTTGGAACAGCCTTAGTGCTTGCAAAAAGATCTGTCATTCATTATTCATGGGCTGCTAAGGTGACAAAATCCTCCCTGATTTGAACTAGGAGGAAGAATAAAAATTGTATCTACATTGAGAAATTTTAACAAATACATGGCAAAGAAAACATGCTCTAGGGAAAGAATGGATTCCCTTTGTGTGAGGCCCTTATAGGTTGTATTGACTTGTCAGATTTTCAACAGGAATGGCAGATGAACTTAAAACTTAATTGCATGTAAGGTAATGATAGCAAGATCAGAAATATCCTCCAGAGGATTTTAATTGGAGCTTTGAGTCTGGCTTCAGCTGCCATAATGATGAAAACCCATTAGTAAGAAGGCTGCAGCAATTTAGAAACATTAACAGAAACCTTCTGAAATAATCAAAATTCAGATAATTGTCCGTAAAGAGATATAAAAAAAATGTATTCAGGTAGAGATGTCTGGGAAGAGGAAAGGCAGGCTTCTGAAATTATTTTTTTCTGAAGTACTCATTTCAGTATTTATCCCTTTGCAACACATTTAAATTTACATCATCGTTTCCCTGATGCTGATGTGTTCCATTTTCCTTATGAAAGTGGGAGTTGCACTGAAATACAAGGAAGCATCTTCAGAGTGTGCTGCAGAGGGGAGGAAAAAAACTTCCCTCCTCTGGCAGTCAGGATATTGTGGGCTAAACAGCACAGCCAGGCACTGCAGCACAGGAGGTAAAGTGAAAGGGTGTAAAAAAAAAAGGTTTTAGCAATGGTAGCATTTGAAAGGAAATAAATTTAACTGAGGTTGATGGGTAATTTTTTGAAATATAGAAAGGGTCTTGGCTACTTGGTTAAATACCACTAAGGAGAACCATAATTGCTGGTGTTTCCTATCTGAATTTCAAAAGCAGATCTTTATAATCAAAAAAACTTTTCCATTCCTCATTGATCTCAGTGGCAATATTCCTGTGGACTACACTTGGATTTGAGGCAGATGCTAAGCTACTTAGTAGAGATAGGCACAATCATCCCTTGTTTTAAAAAGTAAATAAAATAGATCTGATAGTTTGGTTGGTTGGATTTTTTTTTTTTTTTTGCATAAAAAGCAGCCCTTGGAAAAAGTGCCAAGCATGTTTGGTGCAAAAATCTGCTTAGTGTCCTTAACCGCCCAGTAAACAGTTTTGTCTGTAATGTGAATATACCTGTCACTTGGTATAACAAAAGAACACTTAAGCTTCTACCTAGTCCTGTGAATTATGAAATATGATGTGTTCGATAAACCATGAAGTATGAGATAGGGGTATTAAGACAGAAGTAGCATTTTTCCCAAAGAAGATTTTATTTGGCTATTTGACAGTTGAAATGTGAGAGATACCTTTTCTGAATAACTGGACAAAGTTAAAATTCCCCATTGCAGGAACTATTTTAAATAAATTCTAGTGGGAAGTGGTCTGCTCTGCTCAGGATTATTCTAAGTCCTGGGACCAAGATGTTTTCCAGAAGTAAAAAAATTTATTTTCCTTCTTTCTAGATGGAGAGGGTTGTGGAAGAGGTCTGATGTTGCACAGCTCTCCTTCTCTCCCTGGTTAGTAACCCTCCCAAATGCAGTTTCAGTGGAGGACTTTTATTGACCTTCAGGACTCATGAGTCAGCTCTGCATTACTGCAGATTCTCATTGCAGTGTGTGTTGGCTGCCAGTTTCTATGCAGTACTAGGGCACTGTGCTGTGCTGTGCTGTGCTGTGCTGTGCTGTGCTGTGCTGTGGTGTGCTGTGCTGTGGTGTGCTGCTGAAAAAATAAATCTCCAGGTCTACGCACCAGTTCTGCAGTGTGTCCTAGAGAATGCTATTTTCTGTGTAAGATTTAAGGATAGGAGTGAGGTTGATGAGAGACAATGAAAAAGCCTAAAATATAGGGCTGACTGTGGTATATATGTCATTATTTACTGTCTTGCTCTTAAGAGCTTTTTAAGACAATTACTTCTGTAATCTAGAGATATGTAACTCAAGACAAATAGAATCTCACATTTACCTACCTGCCTGTCTCAATTTTGTGACATGCAGAATCTGTGAGAGGAAAAGATGAAATTGCTTGGTTTTTGCCTAGATAGTCCAAGAAAAATTCTTCACGAAGTTCACTGGATATTGTTTTCTTTTGCTGTTTGAAGCTAGGGTTTCAAGGTCTGCAGTGAAAACACTGTTAGTGTTAAATAATATGGATATATTAAGTCAGGGAAGTAGTTTATGGAAGAATTTCAGCTCTGGGAGGTAGCTAACATGGTCCATTAAAAAAAAATTTTAATATGCATAGCTTAGCTTTTTAAGTATTCAGTATTCTCTAAAAAACAAATTTGTGTTGTACTTGCAGAACCAAAAGGATTGTCTAGCTACAGCACTCTAGTTGGCTTCTAAAGATTCCTGTTTCTGTTTCTATACAACCTTGGAAATTGTTACCCTGTATGTATTCTTTGGGTTTAAAATTCTGTCACACTTATCAAATCTGTTCTAAAGATAAAATAAATTGTGGAAGTAGTTGTTTAGAGATCACAGTATCTATAGAGTTATATCTACAAAACAAGTATGTGGAAATATTCTAAAAGATTACTAAGGTACATGTTTCAGGAAGCCACTCTTAAACTTGTGTATATTTTGGAGGAAGATCTTAAATTTTAATTATCTGTGGCATTAATAAGTGCTGTATGTTGCCTTGAAAATAATAGAAAACGCTATATAATTCCTATAGAAAGGATCAAAGGGCAAACCAGTTGATGAATCAGCAGTCCTCTAGCATCTCTGGAACTGTGTGTTTGAAGGTTGGAGGAGTGATTCATGATGGACATAGTGGCTTCAGGTAATAAATTGTTGGCAAAAGCCCATGTCAGACACTTGAGTTGGAAAGAGGTGTTCTCGAAGCCACACTGTCTGCAGCCATGATGTTGGTTAAGGCAGCTCGCATGACTAGGAAGATTGCACAGCCTTCTAATAAACAGCCGTCACTCTTTCTCCTCTTACTGCTCTGATGTTAAACTACTCTGTTGTCTAAACATTCCTTTCTTCCTTTCTGTAATCGCAGAAGATCATTTCTTGGAGGAGGATCATAAAGCTGCACTCTTCTTTTGGAAAGCTTAATTCCAGCTGTTCCAGTTCAGATTTATGTCCTGTGCTTACCATACTCTTGCTGAAATCACAGTGCTGCTAGATACTGATGTACAGGGCTTCTGGGATTTAAGCTTTACTTGTCATGTGAATTGTAAATGACACAGGTCAATGGAAGAACAGAAATGACTGAGTTCAGAGATAGCTGTGCAAGCTTGTGGCATCATATGACAAAGCAAAGACTGTTGCAAGGGATCTGTTGTCTCTGCAACTGGTTGGGATATTGTGTCGTTTCCCCAGAAAGATGAAATCTTATGTATTGGGAATAATTGGTTGTCATAGAATGGATCAGGAACGTTTGATTTCCTAATCCAAGAAGTACTCCAACAGTCAAAGACTGTCACTCATTTCACAAAGAGGCTGGTCTTTTTTCCCATTAGTAGTGAATTTTAGTGCTCCACAGCAATAACTTTTAGCTGAACTCATTGAAAAAATTGATGCTGTTGACTGACTATTTGGTATATTTTTTCTTAAGCAAAGTCAAGGGTGAACCCATTTATTGGGAGCATTGGATTCCACTGCTGTTGCAAGTTCAGGGTATTAACAGCAAGTAGGGATTTTCTGGAGTGGTTTTGGGTTTTTTTGACTCTGATTTTAGTGAGGTCTTCAGAAGTATTGATTTTAAATTTCACTTCTGTCCAGAGACTCAGTGAGATCAATAATGAAATCCCTAGGCTACATGGCTCAGTTTTGGTAGCATATTCCTTCTTTTAGGAGATAAAACCATTTTAGTAGATGTTAAATTTATAATATGTAAACTTTTCTTGTTATTTTACTTTAGACTGATTTGCTTCAACTTTTCAGGGTAATCTTTGATTTTTAATGTTTTAGGAGTCCTTCATAGTATCCTGAAATTGTAAAATATCAAGAATTATGTGAGAAATACCATTTTCTGAATGTGAGAAATGAGAGTTGAGAGTACTAATTTGCCCGACACTAACAGATAGGAGCGAAAGGGCAACAGTTTGCTTCTACTTGATAAATGGCTGTATTTTGATAGCAGGTTACACACAAAGTTGGCAAACATGCAAGAAATCAATGTTTAGTATGAAAAGTCTGTTGATCAACAGTGTGAAAAAGGTGATGTAATGTCTTGAATTAACTTCAGGATATTTCAGGGCGAATGGTCACAGAGCAGTGAGGTCCCTGCAATCACTTGTAGTTCTTGCAACAGCTCCTAGCACAGCTCAGTTCATAAGTCTGCAAGTATTAGAGATTAAAGTTTGAGGCAGAAAATATGAATCCAGCTATGAAAATTAGTGCAAACAGGTTGACTTGCATTCTCTCACTGCTGTCTGAGTCCTGAGCAAGGATTGGTGAACTGGGTTCATGTACAGTAAATGGAGGCTGAACCTTGCAGTCACTGCATAATCGTCTTCTGTCTAGCCTCCTACTTTCAGGGCTCTGTTATTATCTGGAGGTATAAACTCAAATGAGATCTGACAGATAAGGACTTATCCGAAACCAAAAATGAAACTATATGCAACGGGCTTTATTTCATTAAATAGATGTGAGCTTAAAAATGAAAAAAATACAATACAGGAGGATGCAGGACATTGCCTCTCAGAACTTGTATTAAATAAATTATTCAAAGTCAGATGTGGGTAGGAAATACATTTAACTATCACCTGGCTGCAGGTGAACCAAATGAAACTCAAATATCAATTCCATTTATGTGGGGAGAGGGAGAAAATAAACTAGACATTTATGCTCTCTGGAGAGTCACAATACAGTTCAGTATTCCATCTGATCAGATGCAAGGAAGATTAACCTAACATTGCAGGGATAATACATAATTCCCTATAAAAAGCATGTAACATTAGATAAAAAACTACCATCATGTCCAGAGCAAGCAGGTTTAAATGATGGCAAGGAAAAGAAACACACTTTGCAGTTAGTGTCATTCTTCCAAATCTTTGTCTCTCTCAGAGAGCTCAGCAGTGTTAAATCATTATCATATTTGTTCACAGCTGCCACATCATGTCAGCATCCTAGCAGGATTTCATTTTCATCTAGAGACATGTAAAATATTCTGATATTCATACATATACAGGAGTTATTGGGGAAAAAAGAAATTATACCTTCTTTGTAGACAGCCTAAATTTAGGAAGCCACTAGGCTGAACTGAGCCCTGGAGGCAGTGAATCCATCTTCTCTGGCATAAATGAAGTTATGCCTGTGTTATGCATGCCCCATTGTGTCAGCTAGTTACAAGACTGAATGATTACCCTCCACAGCCCCTGGCATCATCTGCAGGGCTTTCAGACCTTTCCTGGAAGGAGCTTTCTGAAGTCCTGTTCTTGTAGTCCAGTGCCTGGATATTAGGCTGCCATTTATCTATCAGGTCTATAAATAATTTTCTTCTTACTTACAGATACAGAACTCCAGAGCTTCACAACATCAGAATTTGCTTTAGTGACTCTGTAAAAAGCTTGCTCAATGCTGGACACTTACCTGTTTCTCCCGACTGCAGTTTAGTTCAGCAGGAAGCTTCACATGCTTTGGTATCTCAGCATGCTTTTTCAGCAAATAAGGTGAAGAGAATGGAGTGCTCCATATAATTTATGCAAGATTTCTTCAGATAATGAAAGGGGATCTTGTTCCTTTCTCTATGGTCTGAAATTGTTGTTGCAATGTAGTGCCTCCAGGCAGACAGGATATTCGGGGCTGGTCACAATTACAGTATTATTTGACAACTTATACAATTTGTATATTGATATAATTAATATATTAATGATATATACAATTTATATGTTAATTTTTGTACTGAAAACAAGAAAATATAGATTTATTCAACCATCAGCTGACCGGTTGTCCAGACTCTGAGTACTCTGTTGATAATATAGAGCAACCACGAAGAGCTCAAAGTCAACACAACTGGTTTTGGAGGACAAATTTGAAGTCCACACTAGTAGTAGCAGATGAAATAGTGAGCAATTTGAAGTTACTTAAAATATAAGAATTATTATATTACTGTTGGCTGTGCAAAAAGCTCTTTTTTCCAAAGGAATTGATTACTTTCAATGTATTATGTGTAAGGGATAACACAATAACCTTCATTACATGGTAAATCTGAATTAGGCTGTAGTTGAGATTATTCTTGAACATCCAGTATTACTTCCCAGCACAGTGGCTGACAAGCTCCAACACTCTCTTTCAATAGTCTAAGTGTCCCTTAGAACTTTAGGGAATGATGTTTTACTGTTCATTTTGGAGGACTTCTCCCCTCAGTGTCTGGAAATTCCTCCCCAAGACAAGGTGCAGCTGGGGGGACCTGGGCATTGAAGCTACTTCCAAGTGCAGAGCGCTGAAGGTTTCTGGCTGCAGAGAGGTCATTGCATATTCATGTCGTGTGGGAAGTTTCATTAGCCAGCCTTGTAAGCTGTGCCATCTGTTAATACCACCCAGCTCAGTCGCTGACGTAACACAGCCACCATGTCTTTGTGCTGTGAAATGAGACTTTGAAATTCTTTACAGTGAAAAATGAAAGATATTTAAAGTTGCCAGAGAAATGCGTTTGAATGCCATATCAGGTGTCAAACAGTTTTACCATCTTCAGGGAGAGGGCATACTTCCAGGGAGAATACTCCTTTCACCCTTTCTGCCAAGAATGACCACAGGAAGGATTTTCCTGCTTCCTCTGTGTTTACTTTGTGTAGGAATTGTATTGATAAGGGAGCAAGTGAATGTTGGTGATGTTGGTCTCTACCTGGAGTGACAGGAGAAGCTGGCGGAAACCCCTCTATTGAGTAGCCTGTTACAGCAGGCACATCCATGGGCTGGGTTGCACAGGCATGCCCAGGAAAAAGTGTGCCAGTAGTGATGCTTGGTTAAACAACACTTGAATGAGGACTTGATTTCTTTCACTTGCCATTTATTTGCATTTTGTGTTTGCACAAATTTAACGCAGTCACTGTTAAAAGTGTCCCTCATGTTCATGCTGCTTGATTGGCCTGCAAAAATTGACTAAGTTAAGAAAACTGTTCTGTCACTTTTCTAGGAAATCTGACTAACACCATCCCCATCTCAATAATCACAATAAATGTCATGGATATTTAGATGAGTAGGGGGGCATTAGGATCCTATAGCCATAGAAACTGGGTTGATGAGTTCAATTTTAAGCAATTTTCACATGCTGTTTACTTCTCTCTGTTCTTGTTCGGAATCAAACAGCTGCCAGACTCTTTGTTCATATCAGTTTTTAATTTGAAGCTTTAATTAATAAAGTCAAAAGATGAGCGGATACTTGGATTTCTTCCAAAAACAATATTTATATATTAAAGTCTTTAGAAGGGGCTTTTACTTGCTTCCTAGAAACTATAAGAAGGTAAAATCTCACCACTCAACCTCTTCCATGCAATGTGGAAATTTCTTCCTTTCTTCCTCTGTCAAATCACAGAAATTATCTGTCACATGTAGAGAGAGGCTGCAAAAATCCTGTAAAGCAACCCGAGATGTACACAAGTTTCAGGTTCTCCCACTCCCTTCTGTAATTTAATAAGTCACAGTCTCTTGCCAGTTTATGAGGTGCTGTTGCTGCTTTCTGGTCCCACACTGTGATAGTTAATTTCTTCTGATAAGACTGCTCCCGTGGGAGACATTCCTTATTCCAGCTGAGCATCTCAGGATATCAATCTGGGCAGCAAGCTTGTCTTACGCTTACAAAATTGCAAATAGTTTTTCAGAGTCTTTCCTATTTCTCAAGCAGTGACATGGGACCATGTTATTGACATCAGCAAGTAGCTGCAAACTTCCCAGGTGTTCCATTGGATGGGAGCCTTCATGGTGACTCACACCCTGCCAGCCCTGGGTCCCCACCCTGTATGGTAATCAGTTACATGTTTGTGCCAAGGGGTTGAAGAGGAAGACAGTCATACATGCATCTCTGAGTGAGCACCATGTACATGGTACAGACAACTTGCCTGCCTCTGGAGATAAGTCTCAGAGCACATGAACCCACACAAGCATTAGAGCAGGGTGTCTGGTAGGATGTAAATAACCACCACTGGTGTTGGTCAGCAGGAGTTGTGACTCCTCAGGTCAAATCCTTCCCAGATACACAGACACACAACTTGGAGCAGCTTCAGTTAAGTCCAAAGTATGTGCTTTGAGCCTGATGAAAACTGTGCATCCTTGTCTAACTTTCTTTTCTATCTGTGTTTAATGTGTTCATGTCTAATGATATATGAGGCTTAGTCTTGTCTCATCTCATCTCATCTCATCTCAAAAAGTATGTGCTCAGTGTCACCAACTATTAAGCAAGAAATTTCAGTGTTCGCTAGAGGCTGATGATTCCTTTCATTTACCTAATCATAAGATTCAATAAACCTCGCCTAAATCTCTTAATTTAAGGGAAATCTGACAAACAACTAAAATATCAGAGCACAGAGCATCTTCTGAAGGAGTTTGCAGTAACAGAGCCATCTGGATGTTTTATTGACTGTAGCTTTATATGTGCATTTCTGATAGGCAGGGAAGCAAAACCTTAAATAAAAATTTAATTGCAAAGGGTAATATGAGAACTGGATGTTGCAGAGAGAGTGAGATCTGCCCTCTTCCCCATTTGTGATATCCTTCTTTCAAGGAAGTATAGCAGAAAGAGTATTTGCTAAGAAAACTAGGTTTCTTCAAAGTAGATATTATCCCTAAGTTTCTAGCTGCTGTCGTGTAAAAGAATAAACTACAACGCTATCTCACATTATAGGGAACACAATTTTCCTTCACTTTCTGTCATTTGGTTATAAGCTCACATGCTTATAAATGTAGAGATTCCCCAGAGCAACAGCAACAGACACAGCACAGTGGGAGCTCGGGGCAGGGAGGAAGAAGGCAGGACTTGTGCAGGCAGGTCAGTGAGGAAGGAAGGGGACATCGCTGGCGCAGGTAGGGCAGCACTGAGCCTGCCCCAGCCAGGGACACTGTGGGAATGGCTGGCTGCCCTTCCTCTCACACGATGCTCTCAGGCATGTGGAGCTTTCAGCCTGACTGTCCTCAGACTTGTTAATTTATGTCTCTTTATAGGGAGGTTTTCTAAGTTGGCAAATAAGTCTGTGTCCCGTACTCCCTTTTAAGCCTAATTGTTATTTTAATTGATTAATATTGCGCCAAGCAGTTTGCTCAGAAGGGACAGCTCTTCTTGTTTTTTATACTAATTACCAGTCTGGATTCCTGAATGACAATCCAGTGCTAATTAATCTCACTGCAGATCTCACAGAAAGAGATCCTGATAAGAACTTGCCAATTAACATAAAGGGGGGAAAAAAATCAACAATCCTGTTTTGTTTTTCTGGCATTCACTCCCAGCCAGATGAATATCACTATTAAATACAGAGACAGACAAAGTGTGAAATCCAGTAGGCTTCGAGGCTGCTCCAAACTTGCCCAGACTTTACTAATTCAGGATTTAGATGTTATTTGTATGCCCTGTCACTCAGGTTAGTTGGCATTGCTTGCTACAGCTTTTGTAAGCAGGAGTGAGATACAGTAGGGCAGCATGGCAAGTGATTAACCATCCCCATAGGGAACTTTTTGCAGTGTCCCAGTGTTAATTAATACCAGTAGAAAGCTGAAGGCAGCATTTTGGCATGGGTTCTAGTTTTCACTTGGTTTGTCAGGGCCAAATGCTCAGCTGATTATTGTTATTCCCTTACCTGCACCAGCTCTGTGAGACCAAGGGCTGTCGCACAATAATATATATATATGTGTGTGTGTGTGTGTGTGTGTGTGTGTATGTATGTATATATGTATGTATGTATGTATGTATGTATGTATATATATATACTGAAAACTCATGGAAAATGTTGGGTTTTTACCATAATAATTGAATTTAATTTTTCTTTTTTCCTTTCTGCATTTGCAGGTCAGAAGATACTTCACCACAGAAGTGATGTCTTAGAAACTGTAGTCCTCATCAATCCCTCAGATGAAGCTGTTAGCACTGAGGTAAGTAAGAAATACTTTGTTGGACATGTCATAAAACCTCCATTAAGTGGACATGATGAGGGCACTGAATAGTTGATAGATACAGTTGAGGTGATTATGGAGCATCAGTCACTGCCTGCCAGCTTGGAGACTAACAAACTCAAATACTATTTTTCAAAGTCTTAGCAGAAGCTGAGAACAGGTCCTGACTTGATATATTTGAAATAAATATAGTGAAAAATGTCACCCATCCCTTGATCTTTTCCCTAGTTTCCCAGATCCCTGACAAATTGTCAGAAGCATACAACAGAAACACGCCTCTGATCCCAGCATTGCTTTTCTCATAGTGCATCAAATTCTATTCTTGATGGAGTGCAGGCAGCTGTGTTAAGTTAAGCTGCCTGTGATTCTCTTTTACTTTGCCATTGTTTGGTAGCTCTAGGTGTCTATTTTTATGCATGAGGAAAGTGCCCAGGGACAAATTCGGGTCTGAGAAGAATTACCAACTATGTGATGGTGACTCTTGGTTCATTTATCTGTCCTTCAAAAAGCACGTGACATGATTAGTGAACCCTGGAGAGTGCCTGTGAGAGGACTGCCAATTCCTTACGAACTCAGTAGAGTCAAAGAGCTGATTGTGTTCAAAGACAAAATTTATTTATTTAGCTAATGAGACAGAAGGTTGAAATAATAGGGACAATTGCATTGTTGATCTGTGCTTGGAAGCACTGCCACAGTCTCATTTCTTTTGGGAGATAAAGCAGTTCTGCTGGTTGTCACTGGTGAAGAAACTCTTTTGCTATCAGTTGTTAAATGATGTTGAACACAAACAGAAGAAAGGACTCCAAACTAATGAAATTTCTGAACCTGTAGAAGTTTAAAAGCCACCTTAGTCAGTGTGAACTTACTAAAATACGATGAAAATCTCTTACAGGCCATTAGAGGTGCTTGGTAAGGACAAGGGTGTCACCAGGATAGCAGCTCTCTGTATTCATTCTGAGTAAAAAGACATCAAGTGTGTGCATGTGTGAAGGGATAGAAGAGACAAAAAACTGACAAAAGCAGGGAAGTGCTATTTCTGTTACTGTTGCTTTTCATTCCTTTGATGGATGACTATATGGAAGAACATGATCTGACACCCTTTAATGATTTCTGAACCCTGGGCTTACTTCTTTGGCTCTAGAAGATATTTGGCGGTGTTACTGTAAATTGCATCTCACAAAACTGTGGGAGGCAATCTTTACTTTGCTTTCATCCTGCCAAACTAGTCACAGTCAGACAGATGAGATTTAACTTGGATGGCTAAGCAAGGCTCTGAATAGACACAACTCAGAAAGAGACAATCAGAAGGAGGTGGCAGAATTAAATCAGGCATTGGAGAAGACATTCTCTGTTCACTATGGCAAATAAAAAACTTAATTTCATATACCAGAGATTTCCAGGGTGCATCTGGGAGAGACAGAGATATACCATGAAGCTCTGACTTTACCAGAAGAGAAACTGGAATCTATTCACTCAGGAAAGAAACAAAACAAAACAAAACAAAACAAAACAAAACAAAACAATAATTAAAAAAAAAAAAAAAACCCACACACACAAAAAGACCCAAAAAACTCCCGANTAATGTTTCTATGACTGTACCATAGGTATGGGAAACCACTGATCTGCTGATGTGCTGGTCTCTGTTCACACTCCACCTTAAACTCTGTTTTGACTGAGCCTAAATCTTGCTGTGGACTTCCTTCAACCAGTTTTGAACTTTAACCAACAGTTAAATTGAATGGAATCATCACCTTGCAGTATTCCTTGAAATCAGGACAAAAATTTCTGATAGTCCTTCAAAAAACCTTATTTGTACCCAGACACAAAATTTATGTGTCTCTTAAGGTCTTCCATGCATACACATTTGGATCTGTAATCTGCAAATACTTATTTACTTACATTCTTCACTATATGTTTCTTCACATAGTTTGCTAACTCTCCAGAATGTACTTCATTGTCAATTAATAAAATAGCTTGAAGGGGAATTATATGACAGTCACATATCAGTGATTCACAAGTCAGGAAGTAGTTTTACTTCTAGAAAACCTGCAGAATTTATACAAAAGTTGTCTGTTAGACTAATGAACACTGCTGGCATCAACAAAAGAAAACTTAAAAGAGGGAGCCAGTTCTGATATAGTTTTAATAGAGTGAAAACAGAGAAGATTTTAGTAATGCAAATCAGACAAATGCTTACACTTATCTATATTTTTGTCTGAAATAGAAATAGATACACTTAATCCATACAGGATATTTCTGAATTTTAATTATTTAATGCAATTAGTGGCAAGCAGCATTAGTCCTACATTTAATTACAGGAACTTTCTGCTACTCAGCATCAGGGTCACTTACTTAATAAAATAACAGTGAAGACATTGTAGAGTTGGGATCTTCTTTGAGATAGATATTCTCCAGTGTGTGTTTTCTGGTTGTACTGGAAACGTGAGTTGTTCAGATTCAGCTTAAACCTTCCTGGCTCAGCCTCCCAGCATTCGCAAGAGTTATATAGAAAAACTGATTACTTAACAATCAATATAAAGAATATCTTGCTAGGAGAGCTGAGTTGATTGTATCATGGAGGTGGAGCCTGGATGTAATATCATGTGGAGCTGTCCCAGATGAACTCCGCTCATTTGCTCAATTAGTTTAATATGTGGCTAGCCTTGTTCTGGTATCACTGTTCTGATTTGATTTAATTCTTCCTTAATACTGGAATTAGTGCACTTGAAATTCTAGCTTACCATAGACGGAATTGGTTTTTCAGTGTTTGGTAAAACTTTAGAAGTATTTGCAAAAGATCTACTCAACAGTATAGAATCTTACACAAGTTTCGTTTAGGTTTGTTCCTGAATTTAGAATATATGGCTTCCTCTTTGCATGCACACAGATCTCCTCCTTGGGAGTGGTTAACAAGAATAATTAGTAGTTGTAGTAAAATAACAAGCATGTGCTCTTAAATAGTTTACCAAGGTTTTCTTGATACAGTTCTGTGAAAGTATACCAAGAACTATACTATGAATAAGGTTCTTAAAAAAAATTGCTTTCTTCATTCCTGTTGTATTCTGTCCTGCTCCTTGCTGGTTTTTCTATGTCATTAATTTGGTTTATTCCTCAGACTTTTTTTCTGATTGCATTTTGCTCCTCCTTTTTTTCATGTTTTCCCCTTTCTCACTGTCTTTTGTAAGCAGCACTATAACTCTATAATGTTTTGGGAGTCCTGTTCCAGGGTCTGGTTTTGAGTTAGGAGAGATGAACTCAGTGGACTATTGAACTGTGTGATCTCAGTGGACTACTGAAACAAGTGGTTTCCCCTTATTGATGTATTTCCCTTCTTCACTCTAGGTGCGCTTAATGATCACAGATGCTGCAAGACACAAGCTCCTTGTTCTCACTGGCCAGTGCTTTGAAAACACTGGAGAACTCATTCTTCAGTCAGGTTCCTTCTCCTTCCAGAGCTTCATTGAGATCTTCACCGATCAAGAGGTATGTTTAGAAAAGTGTCTTCCATGCATTGTTATGTGCTGGCAGAGATTCCTAAAAGACTAAAATGGCTGTCTTGTTAGAGTTACCATAGGCAGCCTGGTGCGGCTGCTCTTTACTCTTCATTACAGGCTTTCTTGCAAAACATTTATTTATTTTACTTTAGATTTCATGTAAATTGCCTTACAAAATAATTAAATATTAATTTGGTAAATTAAATTACAACTTTTGGAAAGAGAAAATCAAGGAAGCCTCAACAATGGAAGGAGACAACGCTGTGTTTAAAATATACATAAATAATGTTTGTCTAAGTTGCACATATAAAGCAGTTGAATTGTATTTGACACCAGGTTCTTGCCTGCACCTAATTAGCAAGTGGCATTAATAAGACAGAGGGTGGCTGTTAGAATAACTGTATTTTTTTTTTGCACCATCTACCTGCTTAACTTTTTTATAGTAGTGTCTAAAATACAGCTAGGGAATCTGTAAAACTTGGGGTTTTTACATACCTAAAAGATGAGCATGAAATATACCAGTATTTAATGCCATTTGTTTCATGACTTGTTATTTTGCTCTCTTCCTTAATGTACTCTGTCTGAAAGTTCCACAGGGCAGGAATCCATAGAAAACAAGCTGTCATACTTAATTTGGCTGCCATGTAAAATATATGTTTAAATAAACTGTATGGCTTCATCCATACGAATTTAGTTTCCACTATTAATTAGGAACATGTCAGTAGACTGAGATTTGAAAGTTCAGCACTGAAACAGCATTGTTTGCTTGAGCTCTAGTTTGACCATATTGTATCCATATGATCTATTCTCAAAGCCTCTTTGTTCAGCAAATGGTTGGGGGAAGAGCTGGATTCCCCTCTCTGAGACAGTCCTGGCACCTAAAATTCCCTAGCAGCACTTCTCAAATTTACTTTCCTACTAAATTACA
This sequence comes from Bombycilla garrulus, assembly GCA_013400315.1. Taxonomy (NCBI): domain Eukaryota; kingdom Metazoa; phylum Chordata; class Aves; order Passeriformes; family Bombycillidae; genus Bombycilla; species Bombycilla garrulus. Next base: position 21,179 of record VXBU01006409.1, read on the forward strand.
AACTCGAGTTCTTATGTCTCTGTCTAGTTAAGCGACACGTAATTACTTTATGACTACATGCAAAGCTAGGGGCAAATGCTGCCATTACCATTAGGAAACAAAATTATTGCTTGAAAAGTGGAAGGATGGGTGTTGGCCATGAGCTGCAGATGCTGTGGGATTGCTGCAGTAGTGGGTGTTCAGGGCACACTCCCATGGGCTATGAGTAAGGCTCATTTGGCTCATCTCTGTGGCTGGCAGTGTGCTCACCAGCCAGCTGGCGTGGTGCTCAGCAAGTGTTGGCTTCCAGCCTATTGTTTCTGAAGCTCAGGGTCTCAGTGTGTCTGCAAGCTTTCACAAAACCAAAGAAAGATCATGTTTGCCATACTGCAGTTCACGTGTGCAACGTTTTTAAAAAATTAAAAAACAATATATTAGGAAAATAGGTCTAGAAAAAATGGTTAGTGGTTTTCTATATGATGATGAGATGAAAGAATTACTGTACTGTCCTGATCCTGGTGGACTTGGCAGGGCCAGATTTACAGTTGGACTCAATGATCTTAAGGGTCATTGGCAACCTAAACAGTGCTCTATGATTCTATAACCATGTAAGGTGGGAGAAAGTGTTTCTGGCTGCTGCCTATTTTTACTTCACTGGGCCAAACCTGAGCTAAGGTCAAGGAATGTGCTTGCAAATAAGTAAATATACTTTGGGAGATAAAGTCTGATTCAGAAATCCATCTCTAGCATGCAGAACTCTCTTCAGACAAAGCCTGAAAGCAGGATTTCCAATTTCTCTCCTATGTGGAAAGGTGTAAAATGTCTTCTGCAACAAGAGCTAGAACAGGAAAATCTTTCTTTGTACCTTTGGGATTCAGGGTAGGAAGTAATAATTGCATTTTCTCTGAGCAGCCAACTTACTGTTTGTCTTCACCAGCGGTGACACCTTTAAAACTTAAGCATTCCTCAACAGATGTCTCTCTTTTTAGACATTCAGGTTTACAGGTATATTTCTTTGCTCACACAAGAATTTGTTTTGAATTGGGGAACAGTGGCTACATCTTTCTGTTACTGTCTATCTCTAGTGTCACCATTTGAAATTCAAATCCATTGAATACTTTTTCCTGAGGCATGACTGAATTTTCTATTCCTAACACTTACAATCTGTGCCTGGAATAAACTTTTTAAATTTTCATTAGCCTGGGCTTCCAGTGGCTTAGCACTGTCTGCATTATGCATGCCGACTTTAGGGAACAGAAAAGTCGGAATTTAGAAGTAAGAAGCCGAAGTCCAAATATGTTATAATATAAACTGGAGAGATCTCACCCTTAACCTTGACACAGTATATTCATTAGCCTAGTATGTTACCATATGATTTATTTTTTTTTAATCTAGACAGAAAATCAGCCCTTTTTGAGAAACAGTCTGTACTCCAGTTTTATTTCCTTATGCAACAGACTTGGATTTATTTATTTATATGAAACAATTTTTTTTTTACAGTTGGCTCTCCCTAATACTCCCTAATAATTTGTTTTCAACCCTGATCAGAGACATATCATAAGGAGTACTCTTGGGATTCCAAATCCATTTCAAAGCTGTCATCTGTGCTGCCCCTCTTCTCTTAATTCTGCAATAAACAACACCAATGTTTCCCCTATTGTCCTTACATTTCAGCCTTTTCAGCCTTTTCTCCATTTATTCTTTTTGCTTTGTTTTTTTTTCATTTGCTGTCATTCAGACAGGGCCATATCTGACATATGGGTGAGATTTATTTATACTGCTGTCAAATGGTTTAGATATGCAGTAACAATGATACAGGAAGGTAGAAAACATTTATTTTGGGCTTTATTTATCTCTTGGTTGGACTGGTTTTTTTTTTATAAGAACCACTGCATCTTTGTTGAGGTCTGTGTTTGGTAAATGCTAAAAATAAGTTATGTAACACAAAGAAAAAAGTGAGATCTACACACACAGAGGCCCAAAGAGATCTAACATGATCAAACATCATTAATCTTTTATATATTAATTTCCTCTGTTGATACAGGTTGTGGTCCAAGAATTTCCAATTATTCAGCTGTAGTGTTATCTATATCATTATTATAAAAAGTGTTCTTAAAGCTTGAACTGACAGCTGAGTCTCTGCAAAGAAGGTTATGATATTTTGCATGATGATGTGCTGGCAGATTTTCCACTGACATATTTTTATGTCTGAATTACTTCTTTATAGAAGTTGTTGGTCTATTTGTTAAGGGCAAATAGAACAGAAATGAGCTACATTTAACTGAAATGTCAGTTTAAAAAAGTTAAATGAAAGTATCTGTGGAACTGAGAGAAGGTAAAATACGGCATACTTTTTTATGTTTGTCTACTTACCTGGGACCATCAAATACTGTTTTTTAGTTCAGAACCCTGGAACAGAAAATGACTCTTCGTACTGTGGCATGGGAATTTGTATTTTCTGTGCCTTTATTGTAGCAGTTGGTTTTGGTGCTAGAATGTTAATTAATACTGTCAAAATTAATGGAATTACTCTGTATTTCAAATTTTGTGGTCCATGAATTTTAAATCAGACTAGTGACAAGAGCATTTTTAAAAATTTTCTTGATCTTTCTTTGGCTGTGGACCTTGGAATCTCAGAAGTACAAAAGTTAAGAATCATAGATTCATAGAATTGTTAAGGTTGGAAAAGACAAATTCACTGAATTGTTTGAGTTGGAAAAGATCTGAAAGATCATCAAGTCCAACTCTTACCCAGCACTGCCAAATTCAAGCACCACCACATCTACACATCTTAAATATCTGCAGGGATGGTGGCTCAACCACTTCCTTGGGCAGCCTGGTTCAGTGTTTGGCAACCCATTTGGGGAAGATATTTTCCCTCATATCCAATCTGAACTTCCTCTGGTGCAACCTGAGATTATTTCTTGTCATCCTGTCATTTGTTACTTGTGAGAAGAGACCAAGCCCCTACCTGGCTACACCCTCCTTTCATGCAGTTGCAGAAAGAAATAAGATCCCCCTGAGCCTCCTTTTTTCCAGGATAAACAACCTCAGCTCACTCAGGCACTCCTTGTCAGACTTGTGCTTCAGACCCTTCACCAGCTCTGTTGCCCTTCTCTCGATGCTCAAGCATCTCAGTGTCTTGAAGAGAGAGGCCCAAAAACTTACAGCTGTTTCCATTTCTGAAGTATTAACTCAATTCTTAATCACAGATTCACAGGATCACTAGGGACATCCAGAGATTATCCAGTCCAAACACTCTGCCAGGGCAGGGTCACCCAGAGCAATTGAAACAGGAATATGTCCAAGTAGATTTTGAATATGTCCAGAGATATCTCCAGAGAGGGAGACTTCACAGTCTCCCTGGGCAGCCTGCTCCAGTGCTCTGCCATCCTCAAAAGAGTTCTTCCTCATTTTGAAGTGGAACTTGTGTTTCAGCTTATGGCCATTGTTCCTTGTCCTGTCACTGGCCACCAGTGAAGAGTCTGGCACCATCCTCTTGACACCTGCCTTTGAGTTGTTTAATGTGTATTGACAAGAACCCTTCTCATACTTCTCTGGACTAAACGGGCTCAGCTCCCCCATTCTCACCTCCTAAGAGAAATGTTCCAGTCTTCTCATCATCTCTGTGGCTTCTGCTGGACCCTCTGTAGCTCTTTTTCTTTTGTGGTCTGCGGAGACCAGAATTGAATGCAGCACTGCAGATGTGGTCTCACTAAGGCTGGGGAGAGATCTACCTGTTTGCTACACCTTCAACCTGCTGGCTACACTCTTCCTGATGGAAGGAATGGTGCTGGCTTTTCCCCTAGGATACAACTGACCATCTTAGCCATAGTCAAGGCATATAGTCAACTTGTCATCCACCAAGATTCTCAGGTCATTCTCGGTGGAACTGCTTCCCAGCAGGTCAGCCCGCAGCTTGTTACTGGTACTTGGGATTACTACTCCCCTGGTGCAGAACCCTATATTTGCTTGTGTTGAACTTCATTCTCTACACCTGGTTCTCCAGCCTTTTAAGGTCATGCTGAATGGCAGCCCAGCCTTCAGGTGTATCAGCCACTCCCCACAGTTTCATCAGCAAACTTGCTTGGGGTCCATTCCATCATTCAGGTTCTTGATAAACTGTTTGAATATGACTGGATTCTCCTCGTCTGATGACAGCTCTCTGAGCTCTGCTGTTCATCCAGTCCTTGATCCATCTTGTTGTCCATTCATTTAACTCACATCTCCTGAGCTTACTTATGACGATGTTATGGGAGATGACGTCCACAACCTTGCTGAAGTGGAAGCAGACAGCACCCACTCCTCTCCCGTCACTGTCCCGTCCTGCCATGCCATCACAGAAGGCTGTCAGATTGGTCAGCATGATTTCCCCTTGGGGAATCCCTGCTGACTGCTCCTGATGACCTTTTCTTTTATTTGCTTGGTGATGACTTCCAGAATGATCTCTTCTGTAACCTTTTGAGGGGTGGAAGTGAGGCTGACCGACCAGTAGCTTCCTGGGTCCTTTTCTTGCCCTGTTTGAAGACAGAAGTAACACTGACTTTGCTCGAGTCATCAGTCATCATCCACTTCTCCTTTTCTCCATGATTTTTCAGAGAGTGCCTTAGCAACATCTGCCACCTACCTCAGCACCTCTGGGTGCCTCTCATCAGGACCCATAGATTTATGGATAAGTCTGCCCATGTCTAATGCAACCCAGCTCCCTACAACCAAGGAAACTCTTCCTTTCTGCAGCCTCCCTTATCTCCGAGGTTTGAGATCTCAGCAGTAAAGTCTAAGGCAAAGAAGGTATTCAGTAATTCTACTTCTCTTAAGTCTTCCATGACCAGGACATCAATATGATTTACCAGTGACCCCACATTTTCTTTAATCTTCCTTTTGCTGCTTATGTACTTGTAGAAGTCCTTCTTGTTGATCTTAGTAGCCCTTACCAGATTCAGTTCTAGGTGAGCCTTGATCTCCCTTGTTACATCCCTGTGTATTCTGACAATGTTCCTTTTGTCTTTCAGTGTGGTCTGTGCCTTTTTCCCATAAATTTCTTCCTTCCATTTACTAGAAGGTCCCTGCTTATCCATGCAGGTCTCCTGAACAATTTGGCTGATTTGTTGCTCATGGGAATACATTGGTCTTGAGCTTGAAGGAAGGATGCTTGAATACTAACCAACTCTCTTGGACTCCCGTATTTTCTGGAACCCTAAACCGTGAGATTCATCCAAGTAGTCTTTGAAGAGGTCTAAGTTCAGGATTCTAGTCCTGATTACTTCTTTGCTTCCTCTTCAGTGGATTCTGAGCTCTACCATCTCATGGTCAGTATTCTGAAAAACTCCTGCAGCCCCTCTTGATGAATCTGGGAGCTGTACTGGCTTTTCAGGAGCCAGCCCACAGAAAAGCCTGCACAGACAGTGGTGTGATGGAATATATACCCCATGAGAGAAGGAGAAAGGATGGCAACTGCCCCTGGGAGGATGCTGACCTCCTCTGTGTTGCAGTTGCTCTCTGCCTGTTAAGAAATTGTACTTTGTCCTTAAGATACTTAGCTGTCTCTTTTGGATGGACTGGACCAGCAGGGAGACTCATGAGCCCATGGTAGAACATACAGTGGCAGCTCAGGCTGCATTAATCCCACAGTCCTCCGTCTCAGTATAATAGTTAGTACCATCCTTCTATAAAGCATTGAGGAGGGAAGGGGGAACCTTGGATCCTGTTGTCCTTTGGGCAGTACTGACTAGAAGTAAAGTCCTCCTTATTATTTTAAAAAACTTGGAAGTAAACTAATTGTGATTCCAGGTTACTTTAGGATGGGAACTCAAAAGTGCAGAACCAAATTAAAAAGGTTTTATCTATCTGGTCTGGAAATAGTATGTGTTGACATTAATTGCCATTAAAAAATGAATTTGGGTGCATCTTCTGTTTTTGTTTTATAACCCTAGATTGGTGAATTGTTGAGTACCACACACCCTGCCAACAAAGCCAGCCTAACTCTTTTCTGCCCTGAGGAAGGGGACTGGAAAAATTCCAACCTTGACAGACACAACCTTCAAGACTTCATTAACATTAAACTCAACTCAGCTTCCATATTGCCTGAGATGGAAGGACTCTCTGAATTCACAGAGTATCTGTCAGAATCAGTAGAAGTGCCATCACCTTTTGATATTTTGGAACCTCCAACCTCAGGAGGTTTCTTGAAGCTCTCCAAACCCTGCTGTTACATTTTCCCAGGGGGAAGAGGGGACTCTGCATTGTTCGCAGTGAATGGATTCAATATGCTTATCAATGGAGGATCCGAAAGAAAATCTTGTTTTTGGAAACTTATCCGGCACTTGGACAGGGTAGATTCCATTCTGCTCACTCACATTGGAGATGACAATCTGCCAGGAATCAATAGTATGCTTCAGCGAAAGATAGCTGAACTAGAAGAGGAACAGTCTCAAGGGTCTACTACCAACAGTGACTGGATGAAAAATCTGATCTCACCTGATTTAGGAGTTGTGTTCCTTAATGTACCTGAGAACCTGAAGAACCTGGATCCTAATCTTAGAGTAAAAAGGAGTGTAGAAGAAGCTTGTTTCACTCTCCAGTATTTAAATAAATTGTCTATGAAACCAGAACCTCTTTTCAGAAACACAGGAAATACCATTGACCCTATCATTTTGTTTCAGAAAATGGGAGTTGGCAAACTTGAGATGTATGTGCTTAATCCTGTCAAAAATAGCAAAGAGATGCAATATTTTATGCAGCAGTGGAGTGGTACTAACAAAGATAAAGCTGAATTCCTGCTACCAAGTGGCCAAGAACTAGATATTCCATTATCCTATTTCACCTCTGTCTCATCCCTGATTGTGTGGCATCCAGCTAATCCTGCAGAAAAAATAATCAGAGTTCTCTTTCCCGGAAACAGCACCCAGTATAATATTCTAGAGGGATTAGAAAAACTGAAACACTTAGACTTCCTTAAACAGCCAATAGTTACACAAAAAGATCTAACTGGGAACATTGCTAGTCCAGCTGTGAAACAAGCAAAATTGAAACAACGAACAGATAGCAAGGAGAGTCTGAAGCCTGCTGCAAAGACACCACCAAATAAGTCTGTCAGAAAGGAATCTAAAGAAGAAACAACAGAGCCTGTGAAGCCTAGTGCAGTACCAGAAAAGCCTCAGAAGCTGGAAAGCAAAGAAAAAGTTCCACTTAAAAAAGAAAAGCCAGCAAAGGTAGAGACCAAACCAGTAGTGGTGGAAAAAGACATAGCAAGTAAGGAAGAGCAACTAGTAAAATCTGAAATTCCTGAAAAACAAAGTACAGATGTAAAACCGAAAATATCAAAGGAGAAGACAGTGAAAAAGGAAGTCAAAGCAAAGCCTGAAGAAAAGAAAGAGGACAAAGAAAAGCCGAAAAAAGAGGTTTCTAAAAGAGAAGAGAAAACACCCATCAAAAAAGAGGAAAAACCAAAAAAAGAAGAGATCAAGAAAGAAGCTAAAAAAGAGGTGAAAAAGGAAGAGAAGAAGGAAACTAAGAAGGAAGTAAAGAAAGAAGCTTCAACAAAAGAAGCTAAGAAAGAAGCTAAAAAAGAAGAGAAGAAGGAAATCAAGAAGGAGGACAAAGAAGCCAAAAAGGACATCAAGAAGGTTCCTAAAGAAACAAAGAAGACAGCTACTCCTTCAAATGAAGCCAAAAAGCCAGCAGCAAAGCCTAAACCACAAAAAAATGAGGAACCTGCTAAAAAAGAAGCAACACCTGCTGGAAAGCCAAAGGAAAAAGGAAAGGTTAAAAGTGTGAAGAAGGATGTCAAAGTCAGTGGAACACAAGCTGCCCTTGCAGCAGTTGAAGCCACAACTGTGGCAACTGCAGAAATTACAGCTGGTGGAAAGGAGCTTGAAGCAGAGAGATCCCTTATGTCTTCACCAGAGGATTTAACAAAGGATTTTGAGGAATTGAAAGCTGAAGAAGTAGAAACAATAAAAGAAACAAAATCTCAAGTTGCACTTATAAAGGATGATCTGAAACTCACTGACACAGTACAAAAAGATGCCTTTGAAGTACAGAAAGAAAAACTGGATAATGAAGGACCTGCTGAGTCATCCGATGAAGGCATAACTACCACAGAGGCTGAGGGTGAGTGTGAACAGACACCTGAAGAATTGGAACCTGTGGAAAACCATAGGGTTGATGACCATGAAAAGTTTGAAGATGAGGGAACTGGTTTGGAAGAATCATCTGAAGCAGATTATGCAGAAAAGGCAGAGACAGAAGAAGCTGAAGAACGAGATGAAAATGAAGTAGAAAAAACACGACTGGATGCCGCAAAATCAAATATGGAAGAATCAAGAAAAATTGCAGGTGGCTCTGAAAAAGTAATGACTCAAGTAGATGCTAATGTTAAAGATGAAAAGTATATTGAAAAGGCAGACTACGAGGCATCTGATGAACGAGCTGAAGAAGACAGGGAAGAAGCAATAGAAAAGGCAGAAACTGAAGAGACTGAAGAAGATGAGGAAGACAAAGCAGAAGACACCAGAGATGAAGAGGAAACTGAAAAAACAGAAGCCGAAGAAGATTATGTGATGGCTGTGGTAGACAAAGCTGCAGAATCTGGTGAAGTCGAGGATAAATATGGCTTACTCATAATTACACCAACTAAACGCTCAGAGTCTCAGTCTCCAGTGATTGAACCAGCTTCTTCTATCCATGACGAAACACTGCCTGGTGGTTCAGAAAGTGAAGCCACTGTTTCTGATGAAGAAAATAGAGAAGATCAACCTGAGGAATTCACTGCTACTTCAGGTTACACACAGTCCACCATTGAAATATCCAGTGAACCAACTCCAATGGATGAAATGTCAACACCCCGAGATGTCATGAGTGATGAAACTAACAATGAGGAAAGCGAGTCACCCTCTCAGGAGTATGTGAACATTACCAAGTATGAGACATCGCTGTACTCTCAGGAGTTCAGCAGAGCTAAACTTTCTCCACTTCCAGATGGTTTTAATGGGTTATCTGAAGGATCCAAAACAGAGGCCACAGAAGGTAAGGATTATAATGCCTCAGCTTCCACCATCTCACCACCCTCTTCATTAGAGGAAGACAAATTCTGCAAATCTGCATTCCAAGATGTATACCAGCAAAGAGAAAGCAAAATCCAAGGCACTGACAAATTAGAAATCAAAGAACCCTATCAAGAAGATGGTGGAAAACATAGTTCAGCCAAGAGTCCAGCTGACAGTTTGTCCCCTCCATCACCTATTGCCAAAACACCACTGAGTGAACGTAGTGTGAACTTTTCACTCACTCCCAATGAAATCAAGGTTCCTTCTGAGTCTGTCCCCCCTGCTAAATCACCTGATGCCCACCAAGAAGTTGCTGAAGAGCACTGTGCAAGCCCTGAAGATAAAACATTGGAAGTAGCATCTCCCTCACAGTCTGCCGCTGGTAGTGCTGGCCACACACCTTATTATCAGTCTCCCACTGATGAGAAGTCCAGCCAGCTTCCCTCTGAAACCAGTGAAAAGTCAACAGAAGCTCCTGTAAGCTTTGAATTCAGTGAAGACAAAGATGAGTCTGCAAAATGCAGAATAAGCCCAATGGACGAGCCTGTGCCAGATTCAGAATCTCCTATTGAAAAGGTTCTCTCACCTCTACGGAGTCCACCACTGATAGGTTCAGAGACCACTTATGATACGTTTTTGAGTGCTGATGTAAAGTCTCCCACCAGAGATTATGGAAGTCCTTCTGAGGGGAAACCTGAAAAAGACAAATCACCTGTTCAGATGAGCCCAGCTTCTGAAGCAAGCTCTGTGGGCCTCTTCCAAGAAAAACAAGATGAAAAAAGCATGGATTTTATGGTAATTAAGGAAGGCTTCAGCCTGGAAAGGAAAATGGAGGATACAGAACCCAGCAGCTCCCAGTCTTCACTGGTCTTGGATGACCGTAAGTTAGCAGGTGATCTCTCACCGACTCAAGTAGATATCAGTCAGTTTGGTTCTTTAAAAGAAGATACCAAAATGTCAATTTCTGAAGGCACTGTATCTGACAAGTCTGCAACTCCTGTTGATGAGGTTGTTGCAGAAGACACCTATTCCCATATAGAAGGAGTAGCTTCTGTCTCTACAGCATCTGTTGCCACTAGTTCATTTCCAGAACCAACTACTGATGATGTATCTCCTTCTTTGCATGCTGAGGTTGGTTCTCCCCACTCTACTGAAGTTGATGATTCGCTTTCAGTGTCAGTTGTACAAACACCAACAGCTTTTCAGGAAACAGAAATGTCTCCATCTAAAGAGGAGTGCCCAAGGCCTATGTCAATTTCTCCACCAGATTTCTCACCTAAAACAGCAAAATCAAGAACACCAGTGCTTGATCACAGATCTCCTGAGCAGTCAGCTATGTCAGTAGAATATGGTCGGGAGTCACCTGAGCAGTCTTTAGCAATGGATTTTAGTAGGCAGTCTCCAGAATATCCTGCTGTAGGCACTAGTATACACCATATATCTGAAAATGGACCAACAGAAGTAGATTATAGCCCTTCAGATATACAGGAGTCTCCTTTTGCACGGAAGATTTCACCGGTGGAACAGTCATCTTACTCTCAAGAGAAAGATATTTCAGAAATTATCTCAGTTTCTCAAATTGAAGCTTCATCCTCAACTTCATCGGCACATACACCTTCCCAGGTAGCTTCACCGCTACCAGAAGAAAGTTTTTCAGGTAGCGTTCCACCCAGAGAGATGTCACTGCATTCTTCTTTTACCTCAGAAAAGCTGCAGAGCCTAGGAGAAAAGCTGTCACCAAAATCTGACCTATCTCCATTAACTCCAAGGGGATCTTCTCCCCTGTATTCTCCTACTTTTCCAGATTCACCTCCTGCAATCACAGAAGCGGTGTCAGCTAGTCACACACCTTTGTTATCACAGCGACTGTCTTCTGTCAAAGCCTTTGGTTATCAGGAACCCCTATCAAAGCACAGTCCAGAGCCTTTACTCAGCCCAGATAAAGAAGATTCAGAGAAAAGCAGTAGGTCACCAGAAGAACTTAGTTATTCATATGAGGCCAGAGAGAAAACTACTAGGTCACCAGAGAATATTAGCTATTCCTATGAGGCAGTTGGAAAATCTAGATCACCTCAAGCCATGAATTATTCTTATGAGACAAGCAGAAAAACTACTAGGTCTCCTGAGACCACAGATTATTCCTGTGAGATAACCAGGAACACTACTAGGTCACCCGAGTGTACAGACTATTCATATGAGATAATTGCAAAAAATATGAGGTCATCTGAGGTCACAGATTATTCTTACCAGATAACAGGGAAAACCACCAGGTCACCAGGGGCTGCAGATTATTCCTATGAGACAGCTGGGAAAACCAGCAAATCACCTGAACCCACAGATTATTCCTATGAGTTAACTGGGAAAGCTACCAGATCACCCGATACTATGGATTACTCCTATGAGACACTAAGGAAAACCTCTAAGTCACCAGAAGCCACTGGCTACTGCTATGAGACAACTCGGAGAACCACCAGGTCATCAGAGGCCATGACTTACTCTTATGAGACAACTGGGAAAGCCTCCAGTTCACTTGAAGCCACAGATTACTCATTTGAGACAACTGGAAGAGCCACCACTGGGAGGTCATCCGAAGCTACCAGCTATTCCTATGAAGCAAGTGCACATATTACTCCAAGTAAATCGTTAGCAGAATCCCGTCAAGATGTTGACTTATGTCTTGTATCTTCTTGTGAATACAAGCATCCCAAAACTGAACTTTCACCCTCATTTATCAACCCAAATCCTCTTGAGTGGTTTGCAAATGAAGAACAGTCTCAAGATCAAGAGGAGCCACTAACTCAGTCTGGGGGAGCTCAGCCTCCTTCTGGGGGAAAGCAGCAAGGGCGGCAGTGTGATGAAACCCCTCCCACATCTGTGAGCGAGTCTGTCCCATCTCAGACTGATTCGGATGTTCCCCCAGAGACCGAGGAATGCCCTTCCATCACTGCAGATGCTAACATTGACTCAGAAGATGAGTCGGAAACCATCCCAACGGACAAGACAATTACATACAAACACATTGACCCACCACCGGTCCCAATGCAGGATCGCAGCCCTTCCCCCAGGCACCCTGATGTTACCATGGTTGATCCAGAAGCTCTGCCAGTTGAACAGAATTTAAGTAAACCTTTGAAGAAGGACCTCAAAGAAAAGACAAAGACAAAAAAGCAGGGTACAAAGACCAAATCATCTTCTCCTGTTAAAAAAAGTGACGGTAAATCAAAACAAGTGGCTTCACCAAAGCCAGCTACAAAAGAATCTTTAGACAAAATTTCCAGAACAGCTTCTCCAAAAAAGAAGGAATCTGTGGAGAAGGCAAGCAAAAATATCTCTAATCCGGAGGTAAAGTCTCGAGTAGAGGAGAAAGATAAGGATACTAAGAATGCAGCAAATACAACAACATCCAAGTCAGCAAAGACTGCAACCACAGGTAAAGACAGATAGTGTAATGATTTTCTTACATTTTCTTTTACATTTTAAGGCAGCAATGTAGTTATTCTGCAGCACTTCAGCTCTACATTAAAGTCACTAGGCATACTTCTCATGTATGTGCTGGAATAATTAGTAATGACACAAAATTATAAAAATGTAGCAACAAGTATCCTAATCAGTGTTGGTACGCAAAAAAGACATCTGAGATTTTTTTTTATTATCAAAGATGATAAAATATTTTGGAACAAAACTAAGAGCAAAATCCCTCCAAATCAGGAAATCTTATCACTTCATTTAGCATTTTCCCCTATGTTGAGTGTCAGGACATGCTTGACAGCTGTCAGGGAGTTTGCTGGCCTTACACTTTTTTACCCTAAATTGATTGTATTGCTCAGATAATTGTTTACCAAGCTTAATCAGTATGAGAAAGCCAATAAACCATAAACATTGATCCTCTGGGTAAAAATTACTAGCTGAGGCCTGACTTTTAGTTTACACCATGATTCAGTTCAGAGCAAAAGATGCAATTTTTTTGTGTAATATTTTTAATGTGTTTACATGTTGAACTTCATTTTGACTGAAGCTCTTCTTCTTAGAACAAGTACTACATATACTATGTACAGCAGCAAAGAAACTCTTCCCCCTACGTTTTGCAATAATATACTTTTGGCTAATCTGTGTATGCAAATAGGGATACAGCAGGCAGACAAATACTTGAGTCTGTTTCCTGAATTGCTTTGCAACTTTCTCCTTTCAAGTTCCTCCTTGACCCTCTTTGTGCACACATGTAGTAGCTTCCTGATACATCTGTAAGGCAGCCTGAGCATATCAGTTGCTATCATATCTTGCTATGTACCTCAGATTTCAGGACTGCTTCAAATTTTCATAGCTTCCCATGTGACACTAGATTTTATAATCAATCGTAACCTAGACTTTCAAAAAGCTGCACTTCTCTTCATCAGGAAAATAATACCACCATTTACTGAATGGTAGTTCGGTAATCACAGCCCTGCATAGTAATTGTTGGATAATACTAGTATTTTACTGGAAAAAGTTCAGCTAAATTTTTGTTACATGGTAGTGATTTTTTATTGTATTGTATAGTTCCAATTTTTCAGGTTTCTCCTCCCATTACAATAATAATTGGGGTACAACAAAGCTGTAACATGTCATTGTATGTAGGAGGGTAATTCCAAACTTGGACACATCTCACTTCAGTGGTTATAATAGTAATTAATAAATGCATGATTTTAAACAGCCTGTGATATATTCTTTTGTTGTTTGGTTTCCAAAGGACCTGGGAATACTAAGGTGGCAAAATCTACAGCAGTGCCTCCAGGACCTCCAGTGTATTTGGATCTCGTGTACATTCCCAACCACAGCAATAGCAAGAATGTTGATGTTGAGTTTTTCAAGAGGGTGCGGTCATCCTACTATGTGGTGAGCGGGAACGATTCTGCATCTGAGGAGCCAAGCAGGGCTGTTCTGGACTCCCTGCTGGAGGGCAAGGCACAGTGGGAGAGTAACATGCAGGTAGGTTTTTCACTCCTATCTCAACCTGAAAATCGAACCTTTCTCAGCTTTGAGAAACTAGAGCACGTCTGGAGTGGATGGCAGCTGCCAGAGAATGGGGCCCGATGTCTTGGTTTGAAAGAGAGGCATCTGCCAAGGAATGGACAATACGATTCCCCTCCCTCCAAATTATTGTAACTTTGAAATTAAGGGGCTTTCAGGCAAAGATACGGGAAAAGGAATAACAGTTCTGTATTAGTATGCATAAGAAGGCAAACAAACAACAGCAATGGCAGCAACACGAGACAAAAGAAAAAAAACAAACAAACCCAGGAAACCCAATAATCAGTCTCTGCCCTGCTCTTTAAGCAGTTTCTGCTTTGGTCACAGCCGGCAGGGAATTTCCCTTCCGCTCACTACCGCCGGGGGCACTGGGGGCTCCCGGCGGGCAGGGCAGTGCGGTAATTCCCCCGTGGCTGCAGGGGGCGCTGTGGCGCGGCCTCGGGGAGCAGGTGGGAATGGCAGCTTGGCCTAGATGGGGAGGAAGGGGAGGCTCTGCTTCACAAACCCATGGGAAAGCTGGTCCCAGTGCCCCAGCAGGACTGTCAGATAAAGCAGCGAGCTGGAATAGCAGTAATGAGCAAAATCCTGGGGTGGTGGACAAGGGGTATGAAATGTATCAGAAACTCCACTGGCCGCCAGTGGGTGCAGAGCTACCGTGTAGCAGGAGAAACTGAAGCCATAGCAAAGGAATGGCAGGGGCTGAGCGGTAGCAGCCCAGCTCCCCAACACAGCAGAGAGAGATCCCCTCGGGGGGAGGAAGGGGCTCAGGGATCCCAGGGTGCCCTGAGGCACCTGAGCAGATGGCAAAGGGTCCCCTGACTGGTGAGGTAGGGTGTTGGTAAGGTCCCGGTGCAACAGCCACTCTTAGAGCTCCAGAGCTCCACTCATGGTAGAAGGTGGCAGGAGACAGGACATGCAGTGGCGGTGAATTCTTCCCACAGCGACTGCAGCCTCTCTCCCATCTGAAAAATGAGAGGAAAGAGAGAGCTAGGATGATCACCCAACACGTTCCCCAGACCACTTAGACCAGTATCTCTGCCCTGCCCAGAGAAACCCCCAAGTAAACAGAGAGTAGCCAGCTGCACTCCTCCCCTGAGGTGTGGCAACTTCTTTTGCCTCTCTTAAGTACCCAGTACTCCTAGCAATACATGTGGGAGGAAATTCCCTGAAGAGAAGAAAGAAAAGGAAGAATCCCAAACCTCAGCAGGCCTCTACGCTGGGCACCAATATCACTGATGATGTGTGAAGCACAGAGCTGCACTGCAGGCAGCAGCTCCCACATCTGTGGCCCTTCAGACCAGTTCCTGGTTTTTAGAACAGTTGAGAACTGGTTTATAGGGCCAGTTGGGTGTTTCATAATTTTGCTACATCACATATATGGGCTGGGTTTGGTATTGTTGCAGTTGTAAGTAGGGAAGAAATGTTTCACACTTTATAGACTAATTACATTCATTTGGAAACTTAATTGGAACAACATAATGGAAACTTTCCATTATGATAAGTAAACAAAACCTTTGTTTATAATCTGAAGAGTGGAGATTAAAACCTGATACTTCTCTTGAAAGCTGCATTTCAGCACCTTACAAAAACAACAATTTAATTTGATAAACTACTTATTTGCCTACTACTCATTCTACCTTACCTACATGTTGATTTCCTTTTATCCATCCATTTATTTATTCCAAATCCACTCTTTCCAAAAGGGAAACACACTTGTTGGCTGGGGATTCTTGAAAAGACGTTTTGCATATCAACTGTTTCTGTGTCCATTCAACAGTACTTCTATTTTGTGTTACAGGTGACTTTAATCCCAACCCATGATTCAGAAGTGATGAGGGAATGGTATCAAGAGACCCACGAGAAACAGCAGGATCTCAACATCATGGTTTTGGCAAGCAGCAGCACTGTTGTTATGCAAGATGAATCTTTTCCTGCATGCAAGATTGAACTGTAAGAAGAAGATCGTGCATCACAAGATTAAACTTTGTTTCCAGAAATTCTTCAGTTTGAAAACACCTTTTCAGAAAATTCAACTCATCTATTTCAACTGCTGAACTATATACCTGCTAAATGCTATACTGTGTCACAGTGATGCAAGTCACTAATATTTTTCAGTCTTTGTTGGTTGCTAAGGGAAATAACAGTCCTCCCATAGTAGAGTACAAATTACTGCGAAAATACAGATCCAGTTGCATCTCCACTGAACATTTTGAAACAATGCACTAGCAGCCCTAACTGACTTTTACCAGGTAGAGGCATTTGCCCTCTAAAGAAACTTAAAGAGAGAGAGAGGTAGGAGGAGAACATATAGTGAATTATTAGGTCTGCATTAGTCTCATGGCAATAGATGTATCGCTTACTACAGTCTGCTTATGTTCTCACATAAGAAGAAAGTTTTAAATTTTTATCAATATGAGCTATCACTATGGGGATCCTTTTTTTAAAGAATTAAGTTAGCTCAAAAATAAAAAGAAAGAGAACATGGCTAGGAAGGGATGGATGTATGACCTAATCACTCATCAGCAGCTTTCCACTTTATTTTGAACTCTGCATACTGACACACCATAACAGTCATAGGCCATGTAGTCTGCACCCCAACCAGAAGTCTAAAACCTTTCTTACAACATGCAGAATTGTTGGTCTGAGGCATGCTTCCAGATAAAGCCCACTCACTCCAGCCAGAACTGATCAGTCCACATGCTTGAACACCCATGTCCACTGTTGATTAACCGAAGCAAAATACCAAAGCAGTCGAGAGTACATACAGTAGACAATTTGCCTTAGAAAGTGACTTGAATGTACAAAGAATCTTGATGCACTTATTTTTTAAATGCTGAGACAGCAAATTCATAAAACATCTGTTTAGGACCATAGTTACACCAGTAAAGTGTGAGTGTACATGTGCGGTATTAGGAACTTATCTGACTGGTCAAATGGTGTGGTGCTATGAATCACTTATATTAGTTATGTGAACACTTCATTGATGCACCTGCTCAACAAGGCAAGATGAGGTTTTTTTTTTGGAGGCTCCTTTCATACTGTGAAGCAAGATTGAAGTGGTGTCAAGTATCAGAGTTACAAAACTTAGTGCGACATTCAGAATGATGGAAATGGTTACCTGTCAGCTTGTACAGTATTCAGCCTTCCTTTGTCATACCTGATTTCATTTGTTTAATTTAAGAGGGAACATGGGAGCAAATGTACAGAAGCCTTTCTTTTTAGTGCTACGTGAACTTTTAATACATGATTTGTAACTAACGTTTTCATTTACAGGTAAATGCAAAGAAAAATTTTTCAGGTGAAGGCATTCTTTTTAGTAGTTTTGTAAGATAAATGAGTAGTGTTGTTTTAAGATTCTAGTGAGAATGGATATTGAGGTAAAATTTATTGAAAACGGTCAACTGTCAATACCTTTTTGGGAAGAGAGGTATGGAAGGATACCCTCACCATAAAATTATTCTGTTGATGATGGCAGAAAGTGGGATTTGAGAAGTTGATTGCCGAATACTTAAAAGGTTGTAACCTACATTCTCAACCCTCACAAGATCATGAAAATGGATAGAACAAGCAATAAGCTAAAATAAGTCCCTTATCTTCCCTTTTCCTTCCCTTCCTTTCCTTTCTCTTCCCCTTTCCTTTCCTCTTTCCTCAATTCCTTCTTTTCCTTCTCTTTCCTTTATTCCTCTCCTCCTCTCATTTCCCCTTTTTTTAGTCTTTCACTTCCTTTCTTCTTCCTTTCCTTGCCTCTTCCTCTAGTATTCTTTTTTCTTCCCTTCCTTCTTAATGTCTCCCTTCTTTTCATTCTCTAGACTGCTTGCAGAGGAACAGCACCACTGCTCTGTGATTTAAGAGAGTTTGGATTTTTTAGTCTTAGAAGTTTTACCCCAATTAAAAAAATCTTATTGCATTGCAGAGGGTCTGCTAATCTGAATTTAAGAAGGTGTAAAGGCCTCAAGCACAGTTATATGCTGGTTGTATGAATCACCATTATGGCTGGTATTAAGTTTTACAGTGTATTAAACTATGACCTCATTTTATTTTCTCTACTTATAATTTATTCTATTTTACATTGTTAGGGTATTTTTGTTTAATAGGTGTATGTTTGCACTCCTAATTTTTATGAGGGTTTTTTAATACTGGTTTAGGGTCTTGTAAATGTGGGCTTCTTATGCCCATTTAATGCTGTGAATTACTGTTTGTCTGTGGTTTGGGTTTTGATTTATTTTTAATGTCTTCTGGGGTTTTTTTAGGTTTCTCTAGCAATGCTGTTTTATCTATTGCTATACCTTTTAAGTAGTTAAAAAGAACTCTGAGTGACTATGGCACAAAAGGCAGATGGAAATGTATTGTGAAAACAAGTATGTTTGCTGGGCTCATGTCATTCACTTAAAAGTGCTTTTGTAATACTTTACCTGCAAAGATACGGACAAGTTTTTTGGTAGAATAGTTGTACTATTTCTACAGTTCTTTCTGATTTGTCTATTGTGTAGGTCAGAATTCAAACCTTTTGAATGGGTAGGAACTGATTTTCTGATTTTCTGACAACACCTGAAATGGTTTGTATCTCTGCTTTGGTAGAAAATTGTTTCAAGTACAGCAATGGTCTTGTGACTAATCTCACTCATGCCATTTACTCCTGTGAATCAGGAGCAATTTCACTACTGTCAGGGAAGTTATAGTCATCTGATCCTACTGCAAATTAAATTGGAATCAAGCCTTAAATATGCCCAAGCAAGTTTATGATGGCTGAAGCATTCATTTTACTTCTGAAATAATAATGATAATTAGACAGTTACAGTTAACCTTAACATGTACATTTGCTTTTTTTGCTGCTACAAGAATATTGAAACCCTGGTCTGGCTATTCTGAGGTATTGTAATGCCTGTTCCATCCACTCCCTTCCAAATGGCAATGGCACCTAGATTCAACACAGCAGTGAGCTCCTCCGCTGGCTTCTCTTGCCCTTAATGACTTTTCTGCCTGTGGAACTAATCTACCTGTGCTAATCCTAGTACTACGCAACTAGTTTAGTGTAACAGTCATAAAAATGTACTGTGTACATTAACGATGAGTGCTGTTGATCAGCATAGATTTCTAGGAGCATGGTTTGTTATTGATTACTCTAATTGTAAAGATTCAATATCTGAGTGCAAAGAACACTCCATTTCAATGATGGTATTACCCATAACAGCATTCCCAATCATGATCTTTACGCTATTAATACAATGCTTCATATAATTCAATGAAGAATTAACTTTGGGGATCCCATCCCACTCTTGAACTTGGACAGGGCCTCTCTTGCATGCCTTTTCAAAGTCCTGTGGTGGGCCTGACTCATTGACCTCTATTTTCACCCCATCTTTCATAGAAATCATTTTTGATTTTTTTTTTTTACGTATTTACATACTGTGGTGAATGGAGATAACTGTGTATATGAATGTTGGGGTTTTTTTAATTGTCTATGATAGCTTATGCATTTTAGGAGAGTTCTGGTACTCTTTTACTAAGATTTAATAAATTTGTTAATTGAATTTTCAATCCCTCCCAACACAAGCAAATGAACTCCAAAGAGCACTTGTTGTGCATTTGGAACATTTCTGTCATGCGCTTCTCTTTGTTCATCTGTCGCCAGAGGTTCTTGCTCAGTAATGATGTTTTTGAGAGACATAGTAATTTTCTTGGTCTGGATTTACTAGAATATGAAAAAATACAATATTTACACTTGAAAGAAAATCTTTCATCTCTTCACCTAATAATTGAACAAAACACTAAAATCAGCTAGAGATAAGCATTTCTTAGAATGCAATTATATTATTCACCTGGTTTGAAAATGTTTGCTATTTAAAATTTAAAAAAAAAAAAAAGAAAGAAAAAAGTCTTATTTGTTGTGACTTTACAAAAAAAAAATCTAAAAAAAAATGAATAAATAAAACAATGGCATAAAATAAAGAAAGAAAAATAAATTTAAGAAGCAGCTTCTCTCTACTAGGCTAACTAAGACCTCCAGATGGCAGGAGCTATCTCTTCAAGACTGGGCTGTAATCTCAATGTAAAAGATGAAATCTGAAATACGCTTTCACGCATTTGCATGCAGCCATTATCTTCCAAACTATGGAAAGAAAGTTTTGTGGCTGGCTGAGAAGCACCTCACACACCTCCTCTCTCTTGTTCTGAATGGTGTTTGTGTCAGTCTGCAGTTGTGTATGGTATTATGTCTTATAATCCTGCATCACTTCTATTCTATCCAGTCATATCTAATGTAGAAAATTAGTTTCCAGTGAAAGTAATATGTAGTGCTTCTATGATATTTGTGTGCAATATCCCCTCTTCCATTGAGGATATTTGATGTAAAGGAATCAAACTCAGTTCCACAATAAAATACAAAAATGATAAAGTGGTGTTGACATGTTCCTTGTCTTTGTATATGTATGTATTTTTAAGTTCTTGCTTTCTCTTAGTCATGATTACCTAGTCATGATTACCTAGTATATGGGGTTTTTTTCCTGAAGATGAGTAATTATTTAAATGCCAGATAACCCCCAATTTCTCTTTAGAAATTGGAAAATAAATGTGGAAGGATACTTTTAATCTGTGGTGTAAAACATTACCATGATGTACCATGACATGGCTTCTCTTTGTTGTTCTCATTTCTGTATTCCTCAGCAGAATGAGAAAACACCTCATTTTCAGTCACAGACGATGCCAAATAAAGTTACATGAAGCTGAGCCCAACCTAAGGTCTTTTCCAAAGCTGCAGCAGTTCAACAAGAGTGCGCAGCTTGTCTCCAGTAGTCCATCACTGCCCATTCATCTTGGTTAGACAAGAACAGAGCATTTGGGGAAGCTGAGCCCTCAGTTCCGTTTTTGTACTCAATAAATGTTAGAACTCCCCTACTGCTGTTGAGGGATGCTATAAGATCAGTTCTTTTGCCTTTGTCATTGCTTATCGCTGCAATGCCTGCTGTAATGAGGCACAGCAGTCAATGGTGATGGCATAATAACAGAAGCAGCAAAATGCAAAGAGTGCTCACTCTGAGGAGAAGCAGAGGTCCTGTGGGATTTCCTTCACCCTCAGACATCAGTCTTCTTTTGCAGGCCCTTATTCATCTCCAAGTGCTTATTTGTAGCTTCTTATGAGAATAAGAATATACTTGGCTTGAATTGGGCTGAGTATGGTGAAATACAGAAAAATGATGATTAGATGAGGCAAGTCATGTGCTGCAAATCTTATATCCATATAATTCTGCATATGTGAACATCAACGTTTTCTAAGCTGTTGTGGTAGAGTAACTGATGCTGCCTAAAATATATTAAAATGATTGTGCAAAGGAGATCAGGTCAAGCTTCAATCCCAGTCATTTACTTGAAGCTGCGTAGCAAAGTTCTGGATTTGCACAGGCATAACAGGGGCCACACCTGTTGTGTGGTGCTTGGCTTGCTGCTTCTAGATGCCACATGGAAACTTCTTTCTTCAACACAGCTTAACAAATTCAATCAGCTAATGAGGTATTTCAGATTCCATGGGAACATGAAAGTTCCTCAGATTTTTTCAGTTGGTCAGTGGTATCTTAGACCAGTAGACTGTTCATTCTTGATTTCTAGTGTTCTGTGGACGGGAGGAAATCTTAGCTTTTCATTGTTCTCAGGATGCGGCAAAAAAGAGGTGTTTAAGGGTCTCTGATTAACAGCTACAGGGCTCATGCCAAAGTATCCAGCTTGTACCTAACATGGCAACAAAACTCCTTGGCTTTCTAAAGCATCTCTGGGCCCATAAGCTTTGCCCATGTCCTTCATTCAGCAAGCAGGTTTTAACCACTGCTGTTGTAGTCACTATTCATCTTCCACAGATGTGACTAGTCTGCAGTAGCATGTACCATCTTCTGTTGTGCTGTATGTGCCTTCTTTGACACTGTCTCCCACAGCATACTCCTGGAAAAGCTGGCAGCCCACAGCTTGGACAAGAGCACTCTTTGTTAAGAACTGGCTGGATGCCAGGCCCAGAGAGTGGTGGTGAATGGTGCTGTATGCAGTTCTGCTCTAGTGCTGTCTAGGGATCAGTGTTGGGGCCAGTTCCGTTTACTATTTTTATTGATGATCTTGATGAGGGGATCAACTCTACCATGATCAGATTTGCAGATGATACTAAGCTGGGAGCAAATTGGAGGGTAGGACCTGGACAGGCTGGATTGAGGGGCAGAAGCCAACAATATGAGGCTTAACAAGACCAGTTTCTGGGTCCTGCACTTTGGCCACAACTCCATACAGAGCTCCAGGCTGGGGACAGAGTGGCTAGACAGTGGCCAGGCAGAAGGGAACCTGGGGATACTGACTGACAATGGCTGAACATGGGCCAGCAGTGCCCAGGTGGCCAAGAAGGCCAATGGCATCCTGGCCTGTACCAGCAGGAGCAGGGCAGGGATTGTCCCCCTATACTCAGCACTGGTGAGGCTGCACCTTGAATCCTGTAACCAGTTCTGGGGCCCTCAATTTAGGAAGGACACTGAGGTGTTGGAGCATGTCCAGAGAAGGTCAACAACACTGCTGAAGGGTTCTGGAGCTCAAGCCCCATGAGGAGCAGCTGAGAGAGGGGGGTTGTTTAGCCTAGGGAAGAGGAGGGTCAGAGGTGACCTGATCCCTCTACAACTTCCTGAAAGTAGGATACAGCTGGGTGGGGGTTGGGCTCTTTTCCCAGGCAACCAGTGACAGGGCAAGAGGACGCATTCCCAAGTGGCATCAGGGTTAGGTTGGACATTAAAAGGCACTTCTTCACAGAAAAGGTGGTTGGACATTGGAGGTGGTGGAGTTCCTGGAAGTGTTTAAAAAAACTGGATGTGGCACATAGTGCCATTGTCTACCAGACAAGGTGGTGTTAAGGTTGTTGGACTTGCTAATCTCAAAACCTATTTCTCAAATCTTTTCCAGCCTAGACAGTTCTGTGATTCTGTGATTCAGATTCAGCCCAAAACTACCAGAGTCTGCGTAATGCTGACTGTCCTCATGAGGGAGATTTGCAGGAAATTTGCTGGTTTTTGACTATTACATTCAGCATCATTTCCACCAGATACGAAATCCAGAAGAAAATTACAGAACTAAGTCAGCAGGTACTATAGTCTGCACAAGCATTTTTCACTGGTCCTCACTGGTCCTTACGACCTGATGTAGATGCTTCTCTGCACTTCAACAGGTCCAGCATCACCAGCCCCAGTGTGAATTGCTGGCAAGGTGGAGGTTGATGGCATCTGATGCCAGCTTCACAGCCAAAACAATTGCATGCCATGATTTGCACATCATACTGCAGATTGGTCCATCACCTGTGCTTGTGAATCACAGAAGAGATAACTGAAGTATCTGGAGGTAATGCCCTAATACAAACAAAGGTAAACATACATAACAATGCCTATATGCACTAGAGTTGAATCCTGTATACCTGTTAAGGTCCAGAAAATAATTTTGATTGAGCTTTTACAAACCTCATTTTACCTCAGCTCACCTCTGTTACTTTCTTAACAGCTGAAGGTAAACTAAACCACTGAACCAGTTAAATACTTAATATGAACCCTTCTCAAGAGTGCAAGTCAGTATACTCAGACAGAGTTTACAGTTTACAAAGATGAAACTATACCAGCAGCTACCCTGTGTAAGGATTAGAACAGGCTTGAAAATTCCTTTGCCCAGTTTCCTCCCAAATCACTTAAGGGAGGAACTGTCAAGATTTGCAATAAGCAAGATATATTGAAAGCTGAATTTTGTCCTGTGCTTGTCATCGGGGCTCTAATTCTAAGGTTATTTCCTTAGAAATTTTTAATATTTCCTTAGAAATTTTTAATATTTCCTTAGTGCCTTGGGGCATCTGTAATTTGGAATGGGCAGAGTAGACTTCGTCAGAAAGGTTTAAGAATAGCAAGACTCAGTACTATGCAATTGCTAGCTGAGTTTAGTGACAAATTTGATTTCTGTGGGGACACTGATCTAGAGCAGGTGGCACAGTTTTCTACCACACTTAGCATCTAAAGTTACTTTTGAATTAATGTTCTGTCACTAATTCTTGACCTATACATCATTTTCTGTGGTTTTATTTTGAAAGAGTCACTGTTGCAAATTCAGGTCATCAGCAGTATAGCAGTAGCTTCTCTTCTTCAGTTGAAAAGCCTTTTCTTCATCTCAACAGTTCCTATATTAAATTTCTGGAAAGGTAACTTTAACTTCACTTTCCACAGATGTGCTCAAATATTCAGATCTACTTTGCAGTGCCAAAATGTAGTTTACACATAAACTGACCCAGGAACCTCAGCAAAAGTGGATGATGTTTAGTGGACCACATACTGCGTCCATCTAAATCAGGGGTGCAATTCCCTTTTTTAACTGATGACTCCAGCTTGCTGAGGAGGCAGGGAAAGAGCGGACACTTGCTAACCTGTGCCCCAAGCACAGGTCTGTCTGTCTGATCAGTGATGACTGCTCCAGTCAGAAATCCCCTTGTACCAGCCAACCTCCACCCAAAGCTGGCAAGCGTCATCATCCTAGTCCTACAGTTTAAGGGTGACCAAAGAACCTTGGGATGGGCAGGCAAGCAGCTGGGACAAGCCACTTAGGGAGCTGCTCCTCACAGCTCAGTGACTAAAGTACTACTGCTTATAGCAACAGGAGATTTTCCCCTGCCTTTAGCTATAAAAACACCAGAGAATGAGTAGGGAAATTATTTAAAAACTTGTACAAAGAAAGACAAGCTCCTGTGACTTAGAAATATACTGACAAGGGAGAAACTGAAATAGCTATAATCCTAATCACAGCTGCAGTCAGACGAAAACAGGATGTGAAGGAACATTTCTAGGAGAGGTGTTCCAAAAATATGAGCTAGTGTTACTACTAAGAAAGATTTTGGTCAGTCCCCTCCAGGAAATATTTAGGCAGTCCTAATCATGTACAGAAAGGTCTAGACAGCTGTTTGAAACAGGACAGCAAGAACCAGAAATGCTTCAAAAAGCTTGAGAGCTTCCTAATGAGAAAGCGCTCATTCAGTTTTGGGCTTGCATCAAACATCAAATCAAGTACCAGGGAGCAGGGCTGGATGAACTCAGAGCTTTTTGTGTTTGTAGAGCACAAAGCTATTTTTTTAATATGCATATATATATATATATATATATACACATCCACATTCTTCCCTTAACATCAGAGCTCACTTTTAAGCAGCAGCAGATCAAAAGTGGCTGTATGACTTCCCTGCCCCCTCGCCTTCTAAATGTGGACAGCTGCATCACAGCAGGTGATGGCGAACACAGCAGTGCACACATGGCTGCAGGTATCTGGACAGAAGGGCTTTTGACTACTTGGGGCCCAGTTTCACTCCTAAGTGCTGCTTCGAACTCCTTTTTTAAGAGTTATTCAGCAAACAGGTAAAAAAAACAGGTTCTGTGTGCAACATGATTTATACAAGGGGGCAAATACTCAAGCCTTAGATTTCATGGAGTGGGAAGGAGAAAAGCAAGTAAGCCAAATTAGCTGACATTCTGTTGATTTTTCATGCTGTTGCATTCAGTACAGAGCTACTGTATGTGTCTTTCTGGGGAAGATGAGCATATCCCTGGACAGCACTGGTCTCTGAATTAGCCTGTCTCACAATTTGTCTTACTGTTGACCTTGCTCAAAGCCAGCAGGTTGGACTTGCTGGAAAGTTGGACTTGAAAAGCACCAAAGAGTAGAGTACCTTCCTCCCCTCCCTCAAGCTTCATTTGCTAATACATATTTTGAGCATGTTGAGACTCAGCTATATCCATGGTCCTCAAACCTCAGGGTGCCCAAGCACTTGGTGCCCCAAGCTGCTTGTACCACTGAGATGGGGATGCAGGGCAGAGACAAGGTTAGCCTCCTTGGAGAACAAACAGATGTGAGATGATACATAGCAGGAACTTGAAGGGAATCACAGGTGAGATCAAAAAAGGAAGCAGCAATGAGGATTGCTGGAGAATTCAGGAAGGTGCAGGTATGTATTAGACATGTAAGGATTTGCTAGGTGTGAAAAAGAGTTTGGCTAGACAAAACATTAGAGAGTGGTTGCTTTTAAGACCATGGTGAAACCCCTGGTGGGGAGAGCAGGACAGTAGGTACTGGACCACAGAGAAATACTTAGCTGGGGCCTAAGAGAAGAAGGTCCCTGGTGTGCAGTTGGTCCAGCTGGTTGAAGTGTCAAAAGCAGCTCCTCACTCAGGGTGATACTGAGGGAACAGATAAATGAGAGGGCTTGGCTTTTGGTTTATGTCACAAATAATCTGGATCCTGATACAGGTCCTGGGTTCAGTGTCCTTCATCTGGCCCCATGAATCTGACCTGCTGCCTGTAAAGCATTTTGCAAAGAAACTCCCTTCTACCAAGGGCAGAGGGGGATATGGGAGGAGACTGGGGGAGAGGCAGAGAAAGGTTGTATTTACTGGTTTAAGTTTATGCTTTCAACTGCAGTCAGAGGATTACAACCCATATGCCTGGAGTAAAACAAAGAGGCAACCTATAATATTCATTAGCAGACTACTCAGAGCTCACAGGAGGATTTTTTTCTCTTATTACTGTAACAGTTAACTCTAAATAAATGGAAAGGGGGTGGTAGCTATGGGGGAAGTGAAGCCAACCCTGTGAGACAGCAGGGACACAGCAGCTGGCAGCTTGCTGGAGCTCAATTAGCATTAGCAGCCTGGTGTATCTACCAGCAGGCTGAGGGAGGGTGGAGGTGCCCCAAGAAACAGGCTCCTTTTGCTTCCAAGAGGCCAAAAATAACCAAGGAGAAATGTATAAAATTGTAGTGTAGTGAAGATCCCAAGAGCTGATGCCTGTAGAGAGAAGCTAATACAGGAATTTGGATGCAAGAGTGATTGCAAAACATCTGGAGCTACAGCCCATGTTCTGAAACTAAAGGACTTAAATATGTGGTCAGGGAAGGGACACTACATTCTCATGTGTCTCAGTTAGGAGTGATTATGACTTCTTTAAAGCCACCAGTTTTAAGGAAATTGTTCTTAACAGTGTATTTAGCCTTTTACCTTTCCTTAAGGCTCCCTAACTTGTCATCAGAAAGCATTTAGACCAAGAAAAAAAATTAGTTCGGGAGACTTTTCTCGAAGGTTTTCCAGGAAACTTCACTCCTAGACAAGCCACAAAATCATCCACTTACCTGGCAGGAAACAGCACCCTCTTACTGCTCTATGTCCCACTATGTACTCCAAAAAGTTGCTGGCTGCAGCTGACAAGACTGAGTGGGAATGTATGAAGGGATGGATGCTGATGCATCCCAACCACAATCAACGCACTATGATTCTTTCCTCCCTTGCCATTTCCTTGTGCTCTTGTGAATAGCTACATTGTTTTACTGATCTGAAAAATGGGCCATGGAACCGTGAAGGGAATTAGATGAAAAACCTCATGAAACAGTGCCTAGAATACAAAAGGAAAGTGCACTGATGTATGAGACTCCTTGATGCGTGCTGAGGTGATTGCACGTTTTTCTAGTGACTAGAAATGGAGCAAAGCAGCACCAGTAAAATGCAGACATTTCTAACATCCTTACAGTAAAGACACATCTGAATGCATGTACAAGTGTTAACTCACTAGGCCGAAGCTCTTCGTTTAAAAAATAGCCTAAAGTTAGGCTTCCAACTCCATGCATAGTAGCTTGAATTTTCCAAATGGGTTGGGAAAAAGAATTAAACCCGATCAATATATGTTAATCCTCTTAGTGTCTGCAGTTCAGAGTTGCAAAGGCATTCTTTCCTGTGAGAAGCCCTGACTGAAACCAACTTTGTGTTTGAAATTCTTCCCTTTTCTTTTGCTCCTCCCACCTTTTAGACCTTTCATCAGAGGCAAACTATGCCTTATGCCTTTGTTTCTTTGTGTTGTCTCTACCCCATCTCTTGCTTGGCTGATGGTAGAAAGAAAACACATCATATACAGGACGAAGATTTCTAAATCTCATGTACTTTACTTCAGGAAACAGACAAAATGGGATGCTTAGTTTGCATACAGCAGTCACACCTGCAGCACGATTGAAGTGAAATATTAATAATGGTGAGCACTTGAGTTCATTGACAGAGAAGTGCATACTAATGTATTCCTAGTTCCAGTACTAAGCAGATGCTTTAGCTAGCTTCCTAGCTTCCATTTCCTGCTTAGCCTGTTCTCTCATCTCTCTTTCTCTCTCAATGAGAAGTACTTGTAGTTCTTCCCACTTCTTCAAGTTCTGCTCATATTTTGCAATGTCTTCTGCTTCACATTCTGGCAGTTTCTTCTTGACAAGTTGGGTGGTCAGGGTTAACAGGTTTTCAGATTCAACCTTGCCAAGTGAATGCAGTTTCGAGTACAGCTCCTATCAGAAAAAGATTTGGTAGGGAGTGTCAAGGAGAAAGCCAGTCAATCACAGAACAGTAAGACACAAAATACTTATCTACAACAAATATATCACTGATTTATTATGATTATCATTATTATCATCATTATTATAATTNAGTCCAGGTAACTACCACAGAAATTGCTTCAACTGTGGTAGTTGCTACCATTTCTTGAAATGCTAAGCTCTAGAGTATTTCTCATTTTAGCAATAAAACTGAACCAATGAAATTTCATTTTTGTTAATTACTCAATTTTTTCTTCTTTTTTCAAGTTCAGTTATCTGGTATTAGCAAAGATTAGCTGACTAGTTAACCACAACAAATATCATTTAGACTCTTTGGTTTTGTGTCTTGCCTCAAAACCAACTGCATGATTTCATCCATACTGCCTGCATTAGCATCCCTCCCAACAGGCGCATGTCATTTCAAATGTTCTCTTTCTAACAAAATACTAAGCAACTCCAAAATTTTTCTTCCCAGCTTACTGTGTCTGAGGTGGGACTATATTTACACAGATTATACAACACTGTGAGAGCAAGGGATAATTTTTTCAGGGATATTCTACACTGAAACAGAGCAAAGCCTCAGTAAGGAAATCCAGTTTTCTTTCTTAAGCTTTATTTCCTGCAGCATAAAATGTTGGTTCACTTAAGATAATGAATCATCCAGTGATACTACTTCTGGCTTTCTGTAATCTTTAGCCTGATGGCTCCCTAACATTCTGATTAATTGCCTTGAAAGTGCAGATACACAACCAAAAAATGATACAGCACTGGAAAATTCTTTATTCCTTGTTCATTCATTAGGTAAAAATACATTTTCCCAACTCTTCATTTAAATAAAACATTTTACTCAGCCCAGTACTTGCAAAAATGTTTAACGTAAGTACATCCGTATTTTCTTCATCTGAATTAAACTTGTTTTGCATTGCAGTACAACAGAAAGGAGATCTTTCGTGGGGATCGTCTTCCTCCAAACAAAATGGCACTTCTAGAGCCATACAGATAGCCAGATTTCCAGTTATCACTGGAAGTTTATGTACTCTGCAGCTGGTTCACAGTTGTCCTCTTACCTGAGCTCACACTGACAACAATCTGCAAATTCATGTCCCCTCAGCTCCTATCTGGAGGCTCTGCCTTTTCTTAGGCAGGAAACAATTATATCCCCTCTGAAGCCTCTCTACTTCTCTCTCCCTTAGCCAACACAACTGCAGGCTTTGTTGTGTTTTACCTTGGAGGTCAGTAGTGGACAGACAGCAGATGGGGCTTGCATATTTGTTTCTGTCTCCTTTTTGATTTTATGATAAACAATGAAGACAAAGCCAATATCTTCAAAGCTAATGGACTAAACCCAAACTCAATAAACTTCTTTAGGTGTATTAGTCTCTATTTTGTTTGAGATGTCAGAAAGTAAACAAGGCATCAGTGAGAAAACTGAAGAGACATCTGGGGTTTGGGGAAGAAACTTGACAACTGTGCTCACAGATGAGATATGCAGCTTAAATGTAACTAGTTTAGATCATTCATACCCTTCCTATTAAACTCTTCCAAGGATGTGCTGAAAAAGGGCTGAACTTAAACACAGGAAACTGAACTACAGAAAGGCAATAAACTGTAAACTAGCAGGTCGTGTCTCCTAAGCCATTACTAGTATCACTGGTATCCTGGAATACTTCCTGCTCTTCTCTTATACATTAGTAATATGGATTTGGGAAAGCAGCAGANCCTAGCAATGAAGTAAAGAATCATTAAACATGTCCAGTGTTTAGTTACAGTATATCTGTCCTGAGAAACACTACAAAGTGTACTGAGGAAACTCTTTTTGCAGAAGACTGTAAAATGTGAGTGGTTGAAATTTTGCAAGAAAGTTCTTCTGCCTATGTCTACCCCTACCTCTTAAACCAAACACAGAAATCCGGTGCTGAGCATTATGAGGCATTGAATGGTACTTTCAATGGTGTATACAAATAAAAATATTATTTCACTGTTGTCTTTGGATGGGATTATCTCAAAAATACATATTAAGGAAGTTACAGCTACATAAATAAGCTTGCCTTAAACATGTCTTATGTTCATGTCACCTCAGCTTGCACATTCAGCTTTCAAGAAATACTACACATACGAACAAAAGCTTATCTCTGCAGTACAGATATACAAACATGGACAAACACAAAGGAAAAATGAAATTTTCACCCCTTTGCCTTTCACAGACAATTGACAAAGCATACTTGATTTCTAGGGAATGAAGAGAATATCCAATAGGATAAATGTGCTTTTCTCTTCTTTGGTGAAAACTTAGATTACAACCCAGTTGCATAAAACCTAAAGGCACCTGTNCTGTATGTCCCACAGGTACAAAAAGGTCACATTCTTAAATGGCTAAATCGTAATTTTTATAAGCAGTCTCCAGGGCTCTGCATGCAGACAAGTTAGGGAAGAAGGTGCATTGCTTTTGGGGAAGGTGTTCCCACAATTTATGTGATAAATGTTTGCTGTCTACTGATCATTGACACAGATGGAAAGAATTGCCTGAAGAACACAATAGTGAGCAGTGAGCCTCAACATACAGGATCTGAAAACAGGTAATTACAACACAAATGAGTCTGGATTACAGCTATAACAGCTTTTTCTGTAAAGAGAAGAGTCAAATGCCCAAAGGTCCTCTTTGTTTTAGTGGAAGCAAAGGACAACTATCCATATCTGCTAGACTTCCATGCCTTTTTCAGGTACTTTACAAATGGTTGTTCTGAATGTTGGTATGAGACACAGAGGCCATTCCATGGCATGCCACGGAGGAGCATGTGTCTATCTGGAGCAAATCCATATGCTTTTCCTTGCATTCTGAGGTGTATGATTTGTTAAACAGCAATCAGAACCAACTGGTTTTGAGCTCAAAGAGAAAGATTGGGATGTACTGGCTAATTAATGCACGGCTGGACAAAGTGCAACTGAATTGTTTTCAGCATCAGAAGTGCAAAACCTCTGCTGGGGTTACACCGAAGGGGCAGATGATCTGTGCTGGGACATCAGCTGGGAATGAACACATCACCCAGTTGACTCAGAGCTGCCACCTTTCCTCGCACCTGTACGGATTTCTAGTGCACTACTCTGTTCTGTGAACTACACCTCCAAGTGTCTCAAGGCTCAGCTGGGAAGAGCAGCCACTGCTGGCCTAATGGATCTGAGAGAAGAATCTGGGAACTTCTTCAGGCTTAGCTGAAACAGCATTCTAACTCAAGTGCTCCTTTTCTCATTCACACAGCCAGAAATTTTGTTTTATTACTGTTGGATGCCTAGATGTCACATGGCAGCTACGTCTTTCTCACATTCAAACTTTCCTGGTCAGATTTTAAACACTGGGACTAGTTTTTTGCCCAAAAGTCACTCACTGCCACACCAGAGAATTCCTGAATTGGGATTAATTATGGAATTTGTGGAAAGATTGAGTTGAGAAGAAAACTATGTTCTTGACACTAGTCCCCAGTTTCATATTCAGACCTTATTTTGAGCACTCTGCATTATTTTCTTCAAGGCTAAACAATTCGTAGACAATAAGAGACACGTGAAAACATGTCATTCCCTCCTTCAAAGGACAGTTGTGTTTACCTAATTCACTGTAATTCATCCAGGCATTAATTACCATATGCTGAGCATCCTCTGATTCCCAAACACTTCAATTAAAAAGTCTGAACTGCCTACAACACAAGTTTAGTATCTAAAGATTAGTGGCAACATTATGTAGGTAAAAATTAAAGCAAGGAAAGTTTATGTGTGTGTGTGTGAGAGCTGAAACCATAGGATACTAGTCTTTTAACTTCTGAAATTTCTTTAGAACAGTCTGTATCCAGCACAACTGTCCAAGGTCACAGCTATCCAGCAGAAACAATGGAAACTGATGGGCTATGGAAAGAGCACTGCTTGTGGAACTGTAAACCAGGTAAGTTTCAACCTGACGTACTCAATTTTTAACACAGCACAAATCAGAGATGATAAAATTAGCTCATTTAGCTGATTTATAGCTACGAGATGATCAAATAAAATTCACTTAATATATAGGTGTGCCCTAATGAAACAGCTTTCTGTGTGTCTTAATGTTATCATCAGCATTACTATCTAAAGCTAAAATGAAGGTGATATGAACCTGACTCAGTTCGCCTGTCTGAAAGTACAAGATACAACATTCCTACATAACTATAATGTACACAAATAGACAATAAATTCAGGGTAGTCTCACACCCATTACAATTTATTTTAAAGAACAAGAGCCCACACAAGGTCAGATAATGGGTCTCTAATGACATACCACTTTTGCAAACAGGACTGGAGTTATCATTTTGATGCATGAAAAGTGAAGATAAAATTCCAGCAGACAGACAAAAGACAAGTAGCCTTGAGCATTTATGTCTTTGTAGGTTACTGCTTCCTGTTTGGGGAAGTGAAAATATGTAAGGTGACATTAGCTTCAAAAATGCCAAACAGAACTCCTGATGCACTGAAGGGGTGTCAGTCTACCGGCCACAGTAAGTCAGCATCTGTATTTTCTACTACGTATCAGATATCTACCACAGCTTAGAATATTTAGATAAATTAAACTGTCTTACCTTGAATTGGCTGTAGTACTCAGGTACTTTAGACTGCTCTGCTTCTTCTGACTCTGCACATTGTGACTTCTGCTCTAACTTCTTAGCTTCTTCAGCTGATTCTGGATCAGGTTTGGCTTCAAGGACAGACTGCAAAATGTTCTCCAAGGCATCAATCTGAACAATCACATTTGTCATGGTTAGCAAGAAGAGTCTGGAAATACAATCTAATTAACACAACTGTCATGTATTCAAACAACTTAATGAGTTACCTTGTATTTTGAGATGACTTCTGTATATGCTAAACAGAAAACCAAATTCTAAAAGGAAATTATCTGAAGAATTGTGTACTGCGCTTGGGATCTTGGAGTGTGTATGGCTCTCACCCACAGTCAATGCATTGCTTTTTGGGCTCTACTACTGGATATGTATAGAGATGCAGCATTAGTAAAGAATCAGTAAGAATCTTCTTTTACAAGCTCTTAGCTATTCACTGAATAAAATAAAAAGTATCAGAATACAGATAGCATTTCTAGGTAACAATAGCATTCACTATTTTTAGAGTATCAATATGCAGATAGATAGGATCCTCTATGGATGGACCTAGTGTACCAGAGACAGATACAGCCTTGTTTCAACACCAGGACGTCCATCTACAAGCCAGAGTAAGATGAGGAATTCCTTAATTTGTCTAGGGTTTGTAAGCAGAAAAAAAATCCCAAGTGTATTAAGCTGAGCTCTTCAGACTTGAAGTAAGAAAGATACCTCCAAAACCACACACCTGAAGAGGTAACTCAAAACGGTGCAAGTTGCAGATGTGAAGTGTCTTGGACTGTCCAGTATTACACTGAGAAGCTTCAGAAAATAGAGCAACAGGTAGGAGTACCTGCTAAGTAGTGCCCTGGACTTTTGTTTGTAAGACTGTAAGTTTAGTAGCAACATGAGCAAAAGGGAGGCTTCCATCATCAGGGACACCTTCAGGAAAAAGTACCAAGAAGAGGAAGGGAAACCTCAGTGACATTTCTATGCTCCAGCCCATGTGGTAGTGACATACTAAGTTACTCCTAAGCTGTCTCCAGGATCAGCCTGATTCCCCACAGCACTCCTAAGCCCCAAGTTCCCTTAGTTAGTGCTGACTTCATAAATGGACTGAATCTATCCATCCTCCTAGACTGAGAGCATCACAAACCTTCTAAAAATTACTCTGTCAGCTTTTTGGAGCAGTACCACTCAGGACATCACTGAGGGCACAGAACGCATACAATTAGCCATGAGAGCAAGAAGACATGATTGTTCATCCTTACTGCTAAGAAATATGTATGTCTCTGAGTGGTTTCAAAAAGTTGAGAGACAAGGTGTCTTCCCACCCCCGCAGACAAGTGTTTCCTGTGACACAGATGCAGGTGTCTCTAAAGGGAGGACAAGGCTAGGAAAACATACTTAAATGGTCTGTGGCAGTAACACACACTCATTGCCAAGGACATGCCAGTAGATATTATCAGTGGCTCATCAACTTAAGCAGTGATTCTGTTCTAAACATTACCTCTCCTGTCTTGTAAAGGCCTCAGAAGTTTGCAGGGCATCTTTTCATTAACAAGGCACAGAATCCAAAGATTTTACTGAAATTTGCTTTATATGAAATTCCCCTTGTTCACTGGGTTATAGCCTTTATACTTACAGCCTCTTTAGAGATATTGATGTCTCCTGACAATGAAGCCACATTCTCCATCACTTGCAAGGCTCTATTCAAATATCCAGGTGTCCACATCAGTGGCATTAGACTGTACACTGCTCTTAATCCTTTTGTCAACTCCACCTTCCCTATGATAAAAACACACTTTATTGTTAGTACTTCAACATCTGAATCTTAATGGAACCTTCACAGGTTGGCTCTGGTTTCTAGCAGTGACAACAAATATCTTGGCTTCAGTGGTAAAAACAACATACCTCTACAAATTTGCTCTGATGGAACTTCATTGCCTTATTTTATTAAGATGCCTTGGTTTTGTTCAACTTCATCTAATTATGTGCATGTTTCTGGTTTATGGTACACTCCCTCTCACCCAGAAATTCTGCCCAGATGGAAATCAGAATAAGAGGCCAGGTTTTCTGGTTGTCTGGCTTTGTAACAGCAGTTGGTAGAAGGATGCCTGAAGATCCCAGACAAATGTCTCCTTAGAGTTCAGCTGACTGTGGAACACGTGTGCACTAAATCTGATTTTCCAGAATTGTCACTGTGGCCTCTAGGGCTTACTCATCCATAACAGCACAATATGGCTAAGTGCTCAGCTTACTAGACCCGTTTCTGCTGAGACTTTCTAGAAGAAAATACAGGACACCTGCCAAAAAGGAAATTTTGG
The DNA here is from genome assembly GCA_013400315.1 of Bombycilla garrulus. Lineage (NCBI taxonomy): Eukaryota > Metazoa > Chordata > Aves > Passeriformes > Bombycillidae > Bombycilla > Bombycilla garrulus. The sequence goes on from VXBU01006409.1 coordinate 56,520, forward strand.
TTCTTACACAAGACTATCTGTGCAACAAGGTGTTAATTGATTTTAGCAGGACCTGTGATGTACTGCACCACTTACAATGTGTCTTTTCTTCTGACAGTAATTATTTGAGACCATGACACTCCTGCATAATTGAAGAAATATACATCACATTGCAGTTGATGCAATTTACAGCGATTGTCACTCTTACACTTTGATTTTGTTACTGTCAGCACAACAGATAACACCTTTTCAAGTGTAGCTTACAGGAGTTGTGTCCAAGCTCTCAATCCAATTTGCACTCTGGCTATAAGGACACACAAGTATGAAAGACACCCTCTTTACATGGAAGAGAACAGTTTAGGAAAAGCAAGGTAGTAAGAGCACAGACAAAGCCCATGGACCATGGCTAAATTAAAACAGCTGAGGTGCTTGAGGCCACTCTGTGTCCGTACACATATTTTACTCTCTCAGAGGTCAGCTCCATCAGTTTTGGCAAGACTTGGGAATATGTGACAGAACAGTAAATAGCTTTTGATCCACTGACTGTCAGTGTCATGGACCAAGTACTATTGCTCTCAGACAAGAGTGAAGTGCATTTTTGAAATACAGACCCTACTCCAATCTATATTACATTTAAAATTCTCCAAACTGAATGCCAACTGGATGGTAAAGTCCCTGTTTGTAACAGTATCTCCCTGGATTACAAACTACAGTGGTATGAAAAAAATCCTGCTTTCAAATTAATTTTCACATTTATCCCCCTTTTTGACTGAAAATTAGTTTTTTGTTTTACAGTCATGATAAATACAAATCAGCATCCCAGCTGATACCACACATCATATTTTGAGGTGTTATTTGAAGACCAAATTCACTTTTTATTAACCTCAATAATGCAGTAATGAAACAAAATTTTTCAATAAATTGTTCACTACTTACTTACTTTCTAGTAAATCATTTTGTAGAGAAGAACAAAACCTATCTGCACTATATTCCACTAAAGAGTCTGAGGAAATTCAAAAATTGTCTGGCCATTTCTGTTCCCTTCAATTCTGAATATACTCTGATCTAATTTTGCTTTAATACTATATGGTAAGTTATTAACAGTGAAGACTTCTTAATAGACAGAGGATAAAGGCACTGGTATCTTCTGTTCACAACCCCAACATTCACTTTATAGTGACTAGTGGAACTTCAAAACATAGTGTTTCCAGACTGTGATCTCCCATCTCATAAGGTTTAAAGATTATTTTAAGATGCTCATTAACCAGAAAAAGAATCTGTTGTCCGTAACCTTATGAAGTGTGCCACAGAAATCTGTACTTTAGGGTATATTTTTTAAAAATTTGTTGGTCAATCAACAAGCCAACCCCACTGTTATTTAAGAATATCTTCTCTCTTTCAGCATCTAACCCAAACCTACAGGGAACCCTAAAATTGGTTCTGAAGCTGTCTCATGAATCAAATTCAAATC
>VXBU01006409.1:58610-76496 GCA_013400315.1 Bombycilla garrulus
CTTCTTTGGTGAAAACTTAGATTACAACCCAGTTGCATAAAACCTAAAGGCACCTGTAAAATGCATTTTGAAAGATGCTTCATGTAACACAGATGGAGGCTTCAAGCATTTGCCATATAGACTATAACATGTTATTAAAGGCTTGTGCCAAACTACATTAAAAATAGCTTCCTACAGAGATCATGGCAGAGCCCTTTACTGACTGAATCCCTTCTGCAGAGGCAGAATAATGCCACTTCCAAGACCCTGAACTGTCATTTTGGCCTTAAGCAAGCAAGCTGCAAATAATAAACCTGTAATCCTTGGAGACAGGAGAAATGTAATAAATTTAATTTTAAAACAGATATGTAATAAGAAGCAATACACCCAAAGCCAAATGAAGCACTAAAAATCTAGTAAGAATTCTTTATAATTCTGCAACATCACTGTTATCAAGCTCTATTGGTAAGCAACACTCAGCTTCATGGGGTCCTATACAATAGGTAACAAATTTTGTGTGGGGGGGTAATTGATAGAGTCTGCTTCGAGCTGAAGTATCAATTCACATCCTTCAAATGGACATACATTACATCTGAAAATCCCTACACACCCTCTCTTTCAGAGGAAGGAGCAAAAGGGATGACAACTGATTTGACAGTTTTCATACTTGGTTGTTTCTTTTTTCCTTTCTTTTTCTTTCTTCTGCAGTTGCAAAAATAGTGAGAAAATGGAGCATTTTCTTTTCCTCAGATAAACTTAGGGGAAATAAAATATATTCATGATTGAATATCTAACTGACTGCACCACAACACTTGGGAAGCAGAGGCTCTGTGTGTCATTCTGAGTGTGGTCAGCTTACCGTATGTTCAGACTTGGTTGCCAGGTACTTATATAAAACATAGAGAGAAAGAAGCTGTGTTGATAACTCATCAAAACTTTCTTGGAGCATGATCTCTGTTACTACTGACATAGCACCTATGGAGGAAAACGATACTTAATCAACATAACTTCCAATATATATATCTTTGCATTCACTCATGTTCACTGACGCTTTGAAATAGCTAAAGAGAAAGTTAAACATTTCTTGCAACTAGAATACACCTATGGAATTAATCTTATTCCTTTGGGTTGCTCAAACACACTGCAAGAAGGAAGAATGGGTTGAACAGCATATACTACAGCCAAGGAGCTCTTAAAATCATCTTAGCTCTACACACTTCAGTTGACTCGTCTTTCCTCAGTTTTTCAATCATTTAAAAAAATAAAAACTATTTCTTTGTTCTTGTGTTTTGATTACAAACAAGAGAAGACTGGCTTAACTTTGTTAGCGTTGGGGTGACAGGAGAGTAAAAAGGAGCAGAAATGTTGTCACAGATCACCCACAGTGGTCTCTTTACTCAGCAAACAATGCTTTAGAGGAGCTCTACATGGAGTTCCAGAGACACTTCCTGTCAGGAAGGACAGTTTATAAACAAGGCCTTCAATTTCACACAGAAAAGAAATACAGATAAAATAAGGAGGAATTCAAAGATGGAGGGGGTATGTCTCAAAGTCTCATTTTCTTTCAGTTATCTATTTTGTAAGAGCTTTACGGAAAGGAAAGCTTACAAGTTTACAGTACTAGCAAATGTGAAGTGAAATTAAAATTGGTCATTGAAATTAATATCTGTTATCAAACATGAGAGCATTACTGACCTGAACATTTAAACAGTCAATAATGAAAGGTAGCCCCAACGTGGCAATTCAGCACAGCTGACTTGCTCCAGTGACAGACAGAAAGCTTACACAGATAGTTTAGATATGTAGCTTTGTGAACAGCTAAATGTATGGAAGATGAATACCAATGCTCATTTTGATTCTGGTAGCACTCTAACTGTCACTAATAAAGTGATACTAAAGTTCTATCATATCATTAGAACATACGTCAGACTTGTAACTGAAGATGGTTTACACTTGCAATAGGATTAATAACAGTAGAAACTGTGAATAAAACAAGTTTCAAAACTATAAAATGAATAAAATCCCAACAAAAACAAGACAAGAATATGCAAAAAATACTTCAAGGGAAGGTGAAGTTGTGTTTATGATGAATTCAGAAAAAATATGGCTACAAGTTTTTAGTTCAAACAAAAGCTCTGTAAATATAAGAACATACAACTAAGGATGCAGTATTGGTATGTATTTTCTTACCTTCATATTTCTTCTGCTTTATAAAGCAATCCAACAAAATATTGAATGTAAAATTATCTGGAAAAATTCCATACTGAACCTGAAGAAGGAAAAAAAGTTCAGCGTGCAAATGTGCTGTCCAAATCTTCCCAAGCACAGTGCTGCAGATACCAGAAAGAAGAACCACAACACTGCACAAGGTGATGCAAGGTAAGGTCAAGCAACACAAGAGATTAGCATGGCTCTTGTGATGTAGGCCCTCTAACTTCTGATGCACTGGATTTGTTTTACCATTTTATTTGAGCCTTTTGGACCCGGAATGGCACTGCCTTTCACATTATTATGCCTCCCCTGCATTTAACACATTTTGGACACCAACACAATTTAAAAACAAAAAGCTTTTTGAGAAAAGAGAGGGAGCAGATGTAAAAGCTGTAAAAAGGCTATTGCTAAAATTCAAGTGCAACAGTAATCTGTATTTTGATAAAGAAGTCTGTATCGGCGATTGAGAGAGTCACAATGAACCCCAATTTGTGATCAGGATTCCTTTTACTGGGTTTTCCAAAAGCTTATATACTATCCCATAGGGTTAATAATCTCTTATTACAATCATCATGTTAAACATTACAAAAAGACAAAACTCATGCATATTAAAAACATTCCTTGCTTTCAGAGGGTTGATCCAATTTTCTTCTTCCTGGCTCCTGAGCAGTAATCCACTCAGATTGTAATCTTTTAAGTTTCTGTTTGCGTCTGCCAAGGGTCCTGGTTATCAGACTGGAAATGCTAATTTGAACTCACAGTATATTCTATAGTGATTTTCCAACAAGTCTGAACTTAAAACCACAATCTACAGGATCTGGCTGCAACAGGAATTCCTGTGAAGCCACACTTGAATCAAAAAGCTGATCAAATATATTCGTGCCTCTTCCTTGGTAGAACTTACCTTGTTTTGTATTGTATATAAGGCTTTATCTTGAGCGCCATATTTTAAGCACTGTCTGATCCAGCTGTGAATGGTCCAGTCTCTTAAGTACCAGGAATTTGGGCTATGCCGAAACCTGAAGATGAAGAAAAAGTTCTGGTGACACTATGACTCTGCTATCACAGAAACAAATTCTGTCATCAATCAACTATGAGTCTCAAAACCTTACCACTCACGAACTAAGACATAAATTTCTCCATGTTTGACTCTGCAGTCAATCACTGCTCTCTAAAGAGGTCTAGATAGCCCTTTCAAGATAGAGAAGCAAAACTTTGACACATTAATAGTACGCACAAAGGGGAATCTGTCCTTTTCACAAATGCATAATATTTAAACCTCTCACTTTCCGGAAAGCCTACTGCTTTTTTTCCCCCCAAAAAAATAAAAAAAAAAAAAAAAACAACAGTTTGGTCTATTTATGAAGGAAAACTGAGACTGGTATAAATACTGCAGTATATTTTGACTTTGTCCTTGTGATTGTGTAAGATTGTATTGCATAACATTTTTATGTATAATATTGCTGGTCTTGTCAAAGAGCTACAGCTGATGACATCAATAATATCAGAAATACATCAAAATATAACTGCATCTGCAACTTTGGAGCTTGTATAATATGGTGTCTCTCACTGCCTCTAAATCATGCCTCACTTCACCAGTTAAGAATTCATTATGCCTCAGCACAGGTCATCCCTGGGCTGCTGCATGCTCCATTTGCCTTAGAAATGCTTCATCAGTGAGGTATATCTCATGCATGGGGAAACTGCTGGAAAGCCTTTTCCTGCCCCTCTGCACTGGTTTAATCTATTCTGAGAAACCTCATGCCATGACTTCAGCGGTCTTCCAAAGCAACCCACTCCAGTGCTCAACCAATATGTAAAATTAAGTACTTTTAATTTAATTTCATCCTTATTCAGACACATGCACTTTGCTCTATATTTGCAGAAATGGTGACAAAAAGCATATGGAACTTTAACTTTGGCAAACATTCAAACATCAGTTAACAGTTCAGTGGTAGGAGCTCCTGCCTTGGTCCTGAGCTGAATTTCACACCCCTATGTGAAGAGATGCATGCAGTCTTTCTCAATTCAAACAAAAACTGATCTCAGTCCCCAGCACACAAGCGACTGCCATTTTCTGTAAACAACACCAATGACTGAGCTGGGCTCATGTGCAGATGCTTGCAGCCCCAAGCCAAGCTGCAGCACCATTTAGAGGCAGGGTTGACTCTTCCATCTGAGTGAGCATGTTTTCCAGAACGTTTATCAGATTAATGTGGCCACCAACCCTCTTTCCCCATCAGTAAATCTCTTGTCTGTCACTGAGGGCTACACATATGACCCAGCCTGAAAAGTATTGCAGCCTAGAGAGTCTTCAGAATGAAGAAGACAGCCATGAAAAACTGGAGCTAAGCAACTGCAGAGTCTAAATATACATATTTGCAAGTGGCATATGAAATCTCCCCATTAAATTAGAATTTAATAGAAAAAGAAAACCATGTTTTGAATATTAAATTGTAAGCATCCATTGTGTTGCCATAATTGCTTTCCATTCTCTTCTCTCTGGAGTGCAAATACTGCGAGTAGCAAGAACATATATTTGCTTTCATTGAAGGCCTGTGTCATGGATAAATGCTTTCAGGAATTTGGATTTAATCATATTTTGATGAAAAAATTATCTAATTGCTACAGACTCTTTCACCAGTCATTTAAGAAGTATCAAGCTGGAACACCAGCACCCAGCAAAAATGCTGCCAATATATTTTTGAAGTTTTATTACATTATTAATATTGTTTCACAAGTGGGAAAAAAAAAGACCTATCTTTCAAAAACTGTGACACTGAGGCTCTCAAATACACAGGCTTTCTATTGATACAATCTTTGCAAATGAAAAGCACATATTCAAAAAACAATAGCAAAAAATCCCAAAACAACTAGCTGTTTTTAATGCATTTGAATATTAAACTTTTTTCACAGCTAAATTTACTCTCTTGAGTACATCACGGTGAGAGAGAGCACGCCAATACTTCCTGCCCCTTGGGATTGCTAAAGCTTACTGTAATGAAAGCTTCTAGGTTTCAAAATAAAATTGGACAGCAGAAGGCCTAACAGGGATGCAATACAGCCTAGAAAAAGACTGAAGCTGATCCTCAATCAATGCTCATTGCTGGAATCAATATGCAAAAAATCCAAAGGTATGTTATAAAAACTTGCAAAAAATCTGCACATCAACTTTTATAGGGCTGAGACTGATTTGTGTATGATAACCACAGGATCTTTCAGATATAATTACTGTATGTATGTTACTATTAAGATTTTTATGCTGAACTTGATGCTTAGATCAGGTCTTTCCTGCCCTAGGTGCTATGCAAATGAAAAGCAAACAGCTTCTCAACAAAGTAATTTTCTAGTTAATTCTAACAATTAATTACAAGTCAGTTGCATGGGAATGAAGAGAGGAAACTAGTGCATGAATGCAATATGTATGCATGTACAAGATCCCTCAACACTATACACTCCCATGAATACACGATGTGGTAGGAGAATTGGAGGTGAAAGGGAAACAAACAACTACACTGCAATCTTTAATTGTTTCTGATCCATATAATGCTAATAATAAGCTCTGTCTCTACTGTACTAGCTGAGAAGAGAAACCAACAGAGTATCTGTTTTTTTACAGTTAACCTAGACAAATCAATCAAATACTGTGGCAGGCACTTGTATTTGAAATGGAATCAGGAAAAAGAGGAGGTTGCTCATCATTTTGACAAGAATTAACATCCTCCTCCTTCGCTTTGTCCACCAAACAGGACATAATTAAGCAAGGCAATATGTTCAGGGACAGATGAAAAGATAGAAGGAAGTTAAAACTACAGAAAAAACAGGATTCAGAATGAATTAAATAAAGGAAGCCTCTAGCAACTGTTGTGCATTTAATGGAAAAACCAGAAGGCTATACTGCAGATGCCTGGCACTGAAACACATTTTTCTGAGAACTAATAAAAACCTGAGAAGCCCAAGATTCTTATAATATGTTAAAAAAAGACAAGAAGCATCTGTAACAGCATTAGAGAAGCTCTCTGTTGGTACACTTTAATGTTAATGGCCAAAGAATCAATATGGCCATACTTCCAGTCATTGAACTGAGAACATCTGCCTCCACGGGGAATAAAACCAGAAATATCTGTAATACAGAGAGATCCTGAAATATCAAAGTCATGGTGAATCTAACAGCACACAATGCAATACTCTAGAACTGTCTTTATTTTTAAAAGTCGTTCAAATTATGCAGTCCAGAAACTTGATTTTCACTAAGAGCTGTTTTGTACTTGCAAAATGATTATAACTTGGAAGAGACACTCCTGAGAGCACACAGGAGTGTACAGCCTCAGTAACAAGGCAAGCAGAACATTTTTAGCCAAGCAAGTACACTCTTGCTCACAAGCAGGCCAGCACATTTGGCTACATTGTTAGTTTACTAAGTTACTGCATAAAGCCCTACTGCTCATTATTTTCAACAGTGCTGGGCTACTCGTGCTGTGTGAAAGAAACTAAACAATAAAAAGGTTTAACACATGCTGGCAGTGCTTCATGGGATGATGTACTACTAAAGCGAGCATGACTTATTTACTTTGGTGCCCTCACACACTACAGAAAAGCTGAATTCCTACTCATTTATTTCAGTCTTGCAATTTTGTTTGTGCCATCAAGTGGTGATGCACTCTAATTGCTTTCACACCCCCTGTCTTCTCAAGGAAAGAAATGCAGCAAACCTGAGAGCAAGCAGAACCACCCCTTGCTGGTCTGCATTCTTTTCCCTAGGTTGACAGAGGGGACTTCATTGCTTTGGGGACGGTCACAAATGAGGAAGATGGTGAAGGAAAACTTGCTGCACTACAGAAGAGAAAGAACTGTAGAAGTAACATACCATGAGGAGGAGCTCTGCTCTGCTTTTCCTGGTAGTATAGAGGGAAAGCCAGCACAGCATATTGGTTCCCATCCTTCGTTGATCACAAGTTCCATTTTGTACTCTGTGGATTTCTTAAGGGCCAGACCAATTCCTGGTACTTCCAGAAGCTATCCCTGTGCAAGTCACTATTTTTTCTCTTCCCCATTCTCCCCTGATCTGTGAAACACAAAGATATGACCCTTCCTTTCTCCACCATTACCTGACCTAATGAGAAAGCATCTTGTAATGATCCTCACATCCTAGACTTCCTATCTCTCTTACTTCTTTTAGAACTAGAGAGAAACATGGGTCTGCATGTTCATATACTTTCAATAGGAAGGGAGAGTGCCAGATTTCTTCTCAGACACTTAAAATTCTACAAAGTTCCAAAGCAAAATGTAAAGTGACTAAAAATGAATAAATATAGTAGGAAATATTGCTGCAAACCAGGAAGAAGCTATCTCAATTGAATTAATCCAAAACAACTCCACATTTTACACGAGTCATACTGGGCTGAGAAGAATCTTAGCAATGCCACGTTTTTTTCTTCCCAGGCACATTTTTTCAGCTACAATGCATAATGATCAAATGGATTCCAGGCAGGCTTAGCTTGGAAACTGGAAGGCTGTCACCCAAAACATTCCCTTTGTTTGTCATTTCAAGCCACAAGCCTCGGGGAAAATCACCTACGTTTTACATTGACCCAGAGGCATTGCTCATCTGTCATTGTCAAAGAAAACAATCCTGGAAAAGCAATCATTATTGACAGAAATTTCCTTTTAAACATGAACAGAATGTTATTTTTCCATCTCTTCTTTGCCTGCCATTTTAGCCTTCACCTTTTTTTGTGTGAATCTTTTAAAATGTGTAAACCTACCATACCTCACACATTAACTGCCTACACTCAAAAACAGAGGGAGCTGAACACAACATCACTTTTCTGTTAATAAAACAAAAAAACTCAGGTAGTATGTGTACTATAATAAATCAATTATCAAAAGCAGTAATAGGACACGTTAAAAATTAGACATGACAACTGTAACTGTAGCTGAGCATAGTCTAAGGCTGAGGCAGAATCTCACACAAGCAGAAAACTTATTTGCAGACTCCCTGAAAAAAACCCCACATTCAGCCCCTATTCTATTTTAGTTTTTATTGACTTTCCCTGTCTTTTATTTTGAACTAAATTTACTTGATTGCTTTGATGCTAAAATCAATTTTTCTAAATTAGGCTCTCTCCACCTCCACATGAATTCATATTTTATACACAACATTTTTTGGTTCAAGATTTGCGCAGAACTCACAGATGTAAGTCTGATGATGGCCCCAAAACAGACCTAAATTATCAGATATGGAGACACTACAGTACAGAACAACAATCAAATATCAAGGCAGAGCAGAAGACTTTAAGGATATTTTTAGTATCATGTTTTGTTTCATGTTATACCACATTCTGCTTTTATTTCTGTTCACTTCAATGTTACAAGTTCACCTTTTTCTTAACCCTTAAGCTTAGTAATAGGACTAGATTTGGAAAAGGAGATAACTTTGGCTAGAAGTACCTACTACAGTTATTTAGGAAGCCTCAGGAACCTGAGCTCCCTGAGAGCCATCCTCTTCCAACAACTGAAGGGAGAAAATTCACTATTCAGTAGTTTAAGGGCAGCTATTGCATTGCTCAAAACTACATTCATGCACAGAAAGCTCAGCTTCATAGAAACTCTATCTTACAGTAATTATCACATAGGATTCATCATATACCAGCTAGGATGTAGTTTGTTCTTTACTGACCTAGCTATTTTGACAGTTTTTAGCACTGAGTAACAAATGACAAGCTGAATTTCTAATACAACAAGCATTTCTGCCCATTGTTGTCAGCCTCTTACTACTAAATGCTCTTCTAACTTTTGATGAATTTAAGGCACCTTCAAAAGTAAAAGGTAAGGAACAAGCCTTATTACATTAAAAGAAAAAAAACAGTATGACCAAAGAGTTGCAAAATCCTAGATAAATTTTATAAATTTCAAAATAATGTATGAATGGACAAGCAGTTTACCACAGCATGAAAGAAATGCTTTGCTTATACATAAATAGACATAAGAGCCATCACAAAAGAAATAGCAATACAACAGATAAGAAGCCTATGGCAAAGTTTGAAGCAATTTACTGGTATTCCTGGTATTGTAATATTTTAAACAACTACCAGTATTCCTGAAAAATATCTGAATTATTTATCAATGCTTCCATCAGAGGCAGCCAACATAACCAAACTGCAGTGGAGGTGTTCTTCCAACCTTCTGCCACCAGGTTACACCAAGCAGCCTTGAACTCCCCTAGAAATACTTGCAATGCACAAAGCAGTAATCTTTCAGACAACCTAATTAATATCCCACAGGTTCACCTTAAATGCATAAAACCTTTACTCGGATTAGTTCAGACAGAAAAAGCAAAACCAAGGCTCAAGCAACATACATTCAGTACAGTCTTTGTCCCTGGGAGGCTGCTAAATGTGTTTCTTAAAAAGCTCCTCTAGTCACATAGATTCAAAGTACTTCAGGATTTGGCATTCCCTGGCAGAACTTCAATGGAAGTTCACTTCTAAGAAGAATTTGAACTAGTCTGTGTCAGTTTGGCTAAACATGCTCTGTATGCCTGAAATAGGATGACATCAGTCACAGGCCTTATCTAGCTAGAAGCTAAAGACCTTAACATTTAAAAATCCAAACAATTCCTTGTTGTAGGTTAAAGGGAAGATCACCAACTATCTCACTAGAAATGAAAATTTGGGGAACCTGAGCATGACTCGTAGGTGAAAGAACATTGCTACCAATAAAAGGTGGTGATGCCTGCTTTAGTTTCATAAAGAAAGTAACTTGATCACATTCAGTTTTATTTCAAATGCAAACTATGAATAAACCAACCCCCCTTTTTGACTTACCAAAATGATGAGGTGAACTGCAATGAAGGAAACCAAATAGATTTTTGAATACAGTAGATGCATTTTTCTCCTCTTCCCAGGATAACACCACCCTTCACCTCTCCCACTCTTTTTAAAAAAAGACAATCAGGAAAAATCCAGTTTTCTTCTCACATACATGAAGAAACTAGACTATTTTCACCATGAAGATGAAATTCACTCATAGAGCAACAATTAAGAAGAAAAGATTATGTCATAATAATAACAATAATAAAAAGCCCAGCATCTCCCCAAACTATTGACTGTAAAGGAACAGTTCTCTGAGACAAATACTTCTGGACTTAAAATTGAAATGATTGATTTTGAATATAAATGTCACTAATACTGTATAGAAAGTATCACAGGCTGAGAAAATACACAGTGAATGATGAAGTGAGCTGTTGCTATAGTGATTCTTATAGGAGTCTTTCAAGTGCCTTTCCTTTTCCCTATGCAACCATAATCAAGTCTAATTAAAAAGCAACCCTTCCATTAATTATATCTTTTTCCAGTATCCTGGCATACAAAACCAGACAAATTAAGAACCATGCAAGATAGTACATTTCTTGCTTCAGGGAATGTTTTTAATGTCAGAAATTTTAAAGTGCATAGGGATAAAACTGCTGCTTCAAAGCTCAACAAAGGGTCAGTTCTGCTGGATTCTTAATTAATACAAGGCTGTAAAAAAGGTCACATAAGTAAAGCGCTGATTTGACTGTTGCCATTTTACTAACTCAGCTATGATTGTCATTAGTTCAACAAATTAAATGCGTCTGAAAGCTAGTACACAACTTATCAACTGACTTCTCAAAATGAAAATGTTTGCAAGAGCCTGCTTGCAATTTCTAGTTAGTTACCACCTTTGTATCCCGTTCACTTTGGCAAGTGACTGCCCATTAAAGGCTGCCAGAAAGTCAGTTTCCAGCAGAAATGTAGCTCCTACTCGCTGTATTTTGAAAGTAAGTTGAAAATCTTTTGGGTACCAAATAGTGCTTATGTCGTGGATATTTTTCAACCACAGATAAATTTATATCATTTGAGGGACTAAATTGCTTTAAAGCTCCTTTGTCTTAATTTTTAGAAAATAAATTACTACAGATGTTTTAGAAAACTTCATCTCTTAGCTACCAACTACTGCAGGGATGTCACAGTGAGGCTTGCTTTCCAGTAACCATTAACCAAGCCAGATGGAGATGCAGCATCAAGGGCTTTCCATGCAGACAGAACAGTGACTCTAAGTTCTGTGATAGCTCAGTGTCAGAGGGAAGTGCATCACACATTAAGGTGTTTCTGCCTTTTAGCACTAAGCCTAAGCTATGACAGCATAACCTTTTCACGCCATATTAAATAGGCATACTTCATGTGTATGCATAAAAACTGCTGTCAAGTAAAGCAAGTAATTACTTGATTTTATGGCAGGAAAAGAATCTCAGCCTTTAACAGACATTGCTAGTACTGTATTTGCAAACAGCAACTTTTTAATAATGCCTAATATTCTGTGTAAATTTAACCTGGGGCAAAATTAACACAATTTTGTTAAGAGACCTAATCACTGAGAGCTGCAGTCTACATTGTAACTATGTTGCATTTTCCATTTATTTGAGTCAAATTCTTTATGGGTCACAAAATAGCTTCCAGAAATAGATCACACATTAGCTTCGAACTACTGTAACATTACACCGACTGAAACAACCCTTGACACTTTACAGTTTGATCACCGTTGAACTTGCACACATCATAAATGATGCATTTCTGTCTTGAGTATTCTGTATTGCAGTCAAACGCTACAATACAGAAGTGCACAAGCCAAACTGTTTATTCTGCAGAGTTACTCAGCTTCACACCATATGCAATCAAAGCAAAAAAGAGGTACTGGGAAGACAGTGCTTCAGGAATACAAATACTGAATGGATCTCAGTAAACAAGCAGGGGAAGAGCCAAACCTTGCGCTTGCTGCCAAACACTTCACCAACTGGATTTCCACAGTTCAGGTGGAAAATTCCACTTTTCAGATTTGCTGCCACAGGCACACAGTTTAGTTAGCCTAACTTTGACCCAATACCTGTGCTCTTTATATTTTTCACTGCTACAGTGTGATGTTCTTGTGTATTGCTCTCCTTTTGCACCCCACGAGTGAAGAGAAGGCAGACAAGAAGGCTTTCACAGGCTTTTAAATGTAAAAAGCTAAAAGACAAAACCCCTGAAACATGCAGTTTCAGCCACAGCCACTGCCAAAAAGGCAACCATTTCCAAAAGGTTGACCACTGGTGAATACGCTGATCTTGGCTACCAGGAAGTTCATCATTATTCTGTTTACTTTTCATGTCATGTCTCAATGAGCAACACCTACTGGTATTTCTTTTTTCTTCCAACCACACATTTTCCTCATAAAAATACTTTTAGCAATGAGTAACAAGAAATGCTCAAGTACTTCATACATTTTCAACTGTTCTCTAACCACAGTACCACATCACAATACTTCTGAGGCACCTAGTTAGCATACCTCTTAGTACATCTAACTTCTGAAACCAGTGAGACCAAAATGTCCCTTGCCTCACCGTCAATCCCAAGGAATAGCAAGTATACCAAGGATAAACACAGCAAACCAGACTCAAGCATTTTGTAAGGCAGTTTGAAATTTGTGGGCTCTTACCAGCTATATATCTGTTTCACTCTTTTCAGAAAAAGACTGTGCCGTCAGAGCTGTTATTTAAAGAGACAACAGGTACCTCTCTTTAAGTACAGCATGTACTGTAGGACAAATGCTCCCTTGCGTAGGTAGCTACCCAAAACAGGCAGAGGATTTCATAATGCAAAGAAGTATTTTGTAGTTTCTCCCCTTTTGAGACAGGAACAAATCCAAGATTGCTAGTTATAAATACAGTGGTGACAGTACCAAGCCTGCCAGAGTCCAGTCAGCAACTGGACAATGCTCTCAGGCACATGGTGTGATTCTTGGGTGTCCTGTGCAGAGCCAGGAGTTGGGCTCAATGAGCCTGACTGGTCCCTTCCAATTCAGCATATTCTATAATAACTCACTAATGCTTTTGGTTCTGCAAATAACTGGCCCACAATGCAAGGCCAGGATGCAAGCAGACTTGCTACTCTGCCCTTTTATAGTCGCCTACTCAGACCTTGTATTCAGGCTCCAAACTGATATTTACAGCACCAGTTCCCCAAGACATGCTATAGAGCCCTTATAAATGTCTCCCTTATAAAGGCGGGCAGAGGAGATGGAAGAGCAGAAGAAACACTACAATTATGTGCATTTATGTACTGTGTGCCTTTCAGTCTGGCTTTATTTCTCCAATGCATCGTAACTTTAAAAACTACACAATAGTATCTTAAGTAAGATGAACCTGCTGCTTTATGACAATCTGGGCAAGGAAAACCACAAAAATAAGTAATCACTGCAGGATAGTAACTGCAATGAAGACAAAAAAAACCCTAAATCCTTTTGCTGATAAAGTGGACTGTACCACTACTGCCGCACATGCTCTGCTGTCATGCTCTCATAGTAGCTTCTACCCTTTGTCCACCGCCCAGTCAGACACCAACAGCCTATCTGGTTTGTCAACTTTGGCACAGGCAGTGTAGCCAAGGGAGAGGGAGATGGTGTCCATTTTACACCCAGCTGTCTAGTGCCAGAGGCCATCTACTTAGCTTGTAGCTCAATTTAGTCCAGCTCTGCTCACTCCCTAGTGGAACTTTGTAGAAAGGAGTATTTTCCCCCTTTTTTAAATTAAAACAGTAGTTACAGAGGAGAGAGCAGAATAAATGTCAACGTAAAGAGGATCATCATAGAAGCTGACTTTGGAGATTGAAGGCAGCTTTATACCCACACCAATTCTTGAACAACTATTACGTACAAAGTTGAAAATCTGCTTGCAAATCCAGATGCCAAAATTTGTGTGCTTTCAGCCTGACAAGTTCTAGACTGAAGGGAGTGGGGTGGGGGGGAAATAACCAAAATCCCTGTTCACTTTTCAGCATAAGAAAGGAATTATTATGGGGTCTAAACTTACAGCTGAGCAAACAGGCATTTCTATCAGCTGCTCTCTTGCATATCACTTTACAATTTTAACAATAAATCCAAGAAAGCATTCTTTGCTTCTGCTTAAATGCTCTCTAAACTAAAATGCTCCTGGGTCTAATCCTCACCTGGTCCAAAGTGAAAACACAAGCTACCAGGGACCTGCCTCAATCAGCTGAGGACTTGGCATACCACATATGCACATGACCAGTATTTAGATGAAAGCTGGGAGGCAAGGACAATCCCAGCCCCTTTCAAGGATGTGCAGTCCAGCATCCCACAGAGATGAAGCAGTGGTGAAGATGGAAACCAACTGCTGAAAGCAGCCACAGTGCTATTTCTGAAACAACCAAATCCACATTTAATTGAGTCCCTCAAGGCTTTCAAACTGATACAGCAAAGGGGAAACAGAGAGGCAGCTGAAAAGCCAGGGACATTCTCCTTCAGGGATAGTGGCACATCAAAATTTTAAGAAATAGGTAACGGGATAAAATCAGTTGACAAGAAGAAGCTCAGACTTCTATCTAAGCTTTTTCCAAATCCATATTGTTCTTCCACCCCACAATGCCCTCCAGAAAAAAAAAAAACAAAAAAAAAACCAAAACCGAAAGAAAGGTAAGGAAGGCACTATTCAGGGATTAGTCAACCTAGTTAGGAACCAAGGATTTACCAAGTAAATCTCAGAAATAGAAAGAGGTAAAAGGATCTACTGCAGAAGGAACTGTTGTAGGTAACTCAGCAGAGTGCTTGGTACAGAGAAGCACAGAAAATGCAACTGGACTCATTCCAGCAGACAATATAGATACACTATCCAGAGCATGCAGCTTTAAAATTAGCTCCCTATTAAAGCAGCATATAAACAACGGAAAGACCCCCAACCAACCAACCAAAAAAAAAAGTAAACACCCTGAATGACTGTTTTGGTTTGCTGTTTTTTTGGGTTTTTTTTGTTTTGGTTTTCCATTTTGCAACTCTGCATCTTATACTCAGAAATTTGCACCTTAACTTAACTTTTCTGGTAAACAATAAGAATAATAACCATGACCTTTGTTTATCTACTGATTCAATGCTCTGTTCAATTACAGCAAAGTATTGTTTTGTGGGTCTGTCTGCAATCAAGCTTCTGCCCTTACAGAGAACACTTTTTCACAGGCACAAATGTATATGCAGAAATAAGCAGATACACAACGTGAATAAATGTACCTGCTTATTTTCATTTTTGTTCTGCACTCTAATCTTTTCGGACACTTCTGAAGATGGAATTATTTAGGAAAAAATGGAACATTGGAATAGAGTAACATACTTGACTTGTCAAATTCTTTACTAGTAGGGCCAAGAAGAAATCTACAGTTTGTTGGATATAATCATTAATTTTCTAAATGTCTTGATAACTGAATCTTGATGTAACATTTTCAGTCCTACAAAAGCATAAAAAGGCAGCTACTTGAAAATTAATATGCCCAATCATTTACAAGCTAAAGAAAGATGCATGCTAATGTAAATCTACCTCCTCCCCATCACAACAATTTTCATTTGGTTGTAGAACCATTTTGCCTAAAATGGAGTATAACAGAACAAAGTAAGATCAGATCTGTAACTGTGGTGCATTACTCCATCTCTTAACATAGTCACCTTAAATGTTCTTTCCATTTCCAGAGGCTTTCACCTTCTGGAACTCGTACCACACCTGCTACCTGTTACTACATCCTGTGCAGCAATGTGCACTACCACAGTCTGAGTACAATAGATTATACTGGATCCACTCCTACTGTGTCACATTACTAAGCTGAACATCTTCACTGTTACCAACAAAGCACCGAACACTTTTCTTGACTATGAAGTCCAGTAAGATGTTGTAGTCCCTTTTCTATGTTCTTGATCAGACCACAGACATCTTAAAACCTTGTGAAATAAACCAAGATTTTATGTAATAATGATTTAAAGCTAATATCATACGGACTTTTCATTACATATAGTAAAATGAAGAAATGTCCTTTCACTAAAATCCTGCATAAGCCTTTGTACTTTGTGTGTTGGTTGAGGCGTGACAGGAAAAATATCTTAATGCCTTTGTCCTTCTCTCCATCAGTCTATCCTACAAACTATCACATGACTTGCCATCATTCAACCATACTGGCAGTTTTCTTAACAAGTGTGATGCAGAATAGGAATTCCCAGGCAGCAGAATGTTAGATGCTTTGGTCCCAGACCTGCTTCCATGCAACCTGCAAAAGCATATACTGTTACCATGGCAGAAAACTAAAAATGTCATCAAACTGCTTGTACATGTCTTATTAGCACTCATATTAGTCTCCTGAAAAAAATCTTTCCTCAAACATCTTTGTAAAGAAAAAAAAACATTGAAAACCAGATAGACATCCCTTTCTGTGTTAAACTACCATTTGATATGCCCTGGAATGTTTCAAAACATTTCACACTCTCAGTGGATGTCCAGTCCCACTTTCTTATAAGCCTTCCTTTAGTTACAAGTCAGAAAAAACAATTATAAGAAAAAATACAAAGTAAATCCCGGTAAGTGGGTCAACTTTACAGCATGTATGTTTAACCCAAGATGTATTTTCAACACAACAGCTGTGGTAAATTATGCAAACCTCCTATTTCCCGGACTGAGGACATTTGAAAGCTGACACTTTTTACTGCATATCTTCACTCTCCAGCTCCTAACTTAATTTTTTCCATAATAAAATTAACACAATACAGGCTCTAAATACTCATCCTGTTCTTAAAAGTGATTTTCAATAGAATTATTGTTCTCATCAGAAGCTCATCCACAGTCGCTTGCAAGAGTCCATTTAAGCCAGGAACGCCCTAATTCACTTCTAGGAAAACCACCTTTATTGGCAACAAAATAACATCTCAAGTTACCTCAAAACCAACCTTTATTCTTTCTTTTACTATTCATTACAATTAAAGTATCTTTATCATTGACATTCCGAGGACATTTTCTGCCTGGTCCGGCAGCCTTTTGACTTTGTACTTGGCTCTCTCTTTCTGACATTTAAATTTCAGTTTTTTGAGAATGCTGGTTGCAGCAGCACAAAAAAACTGAATTTCCCAAAGTACAGGAAAAACACTCTCCCATTTTTAGCCTATTTTATTATTTCACATATGCTGCGTAAGAATTGATGAAGTTAAAAAGGCCTAATATTTTCATTTGAATTGTTACCCCACAACCCAGTGCTGCTCAGCACTAAAATTCTGTAAATTAAAGCTAACCAAAAATCAACACATTTCCTATTTGAAAAAAAAACGAAACCAGCTCACATGCCCCACAAATAAAAAACTGTATTAAATGCATTAGTTTCCCCAAGAAACATATATTATGCAGCTAGTTTGACAAGCAGCATAACACAAGCTAAAGAAGGTTATTACTTAAGCCACTGAAAACAGAATTCTTAATAACTATTGTGCCTTATGCAGCTGCAGGCATAGTATATTCCTTACTCTTCTATGTTATGTTTAGTTTAGCTCAAAAATTAGTAAAATGTGACTCTAAACAGCAGGAATGCATGCTTATCACATCTAAATTAAAACAGGAATGAAAACTAGCACCTACAAATATAAAAATCCTGACATACTGAGAATCTTATATCACCAAATAGAAACAAGATTTCCTAAACTGTTACATTTTAAATAGAAAACATATTCTAAATGCTTTCCATGTTGTATTTAATATAATTCATATTTATATACAAGGTGAACATTTGCAGGAAAATTACACTTTCATTTAAGGATCTTTCTCAAAGGCAGCTGTCCACATCAGGAAAAACAGCATTCTGGTAAACATTTATCTCTTTC
>VXBU01006409.1:93166-105056 GCA_013400315.1 Bombycilla garrulus
ATTTCGAGATATGAAAACAAAACTGGGTATTACATATATAAAAAAAAAAAAAAAATGGAGAGCTGTCTCCTGCCCCACATATTAGGCATTAGAAGTCCTCTGAGCTATCTCCAGTTCCACACATGCACGCACACAACGAGAGGAAGAGGGAAAGGTGAGTGAAGTCCCTACGCAGCACCTCGTCCCTGCTTATGCTCCCCACCGCAGCCGGCAGCAACCGCGACGACCAGCGCCGCACCCCCCGCCCCGTCAGCAGCGCACCGACCTGGGGCCGCGCCGAGGGCGCTCCCGCTGCAGAGCACACCGCGTCGGAGCACGGGGACGGCCATGGCGCCGAGGCCAGAGGAAGCGAGCGGGGGAGAATGCGAGCGCCCCGCCCCACGGGCCTTGCCGTGAGATGGCGGCGGGGCCGGNNCGGGCGGGCGGCGCGAGAGGCGGTGCGAGAGGCTGTGCGGCAGGCTGTGCGGCGCTCGGTGGTTCGCCGGCCCGCCCCGGGAGGCTGGGACTGCGCGCCCGCAGGTACTTCGGGTTGCACGGCGGGGGTGGGTGCCGGGATGCCCGGCCGGGGCGCGGGGCTGCCCGCTGGCTGGGGAGCTACCGGAGTACTGCAGCTCCCGGCAGGCCCGCTCGTCGCCGCCAGCTGTGTGCCTGACGGGAGCTGTAGTTCCTGCGCGGATGCGCCTCTCTGTGCGGGGTGTTGTGGCTGGGAACGCCGCGGTTTGCGCTGCGGTGGACAGGCCGATCTGGCGCGGCAAGGTGCCCCGCGGGGAGAGTCTGCGTCACAGAATCGGTGAAGCAATCACATAATGGCCTGGGTTGGAAGGGACTTTAAATGTCATCCACTGCGAACCCGTGCCGTGGGAACACCTTCCACTAGACCACCTTGCTCAGAGCTCCATCCAGCATATCCAGGAATGCTACATCTACAGCTTCTCTGAGCAGCCTATTCCACTGTCTCACCACCTTACCAGTAAGCAATTTCTTCCTCATATCTTTCCTAAACCTATTCTCTAAACAAAGACTTTGGCTCTAGTCAAAGGCAATTCCCCTGTGTCCTAGCACTACACGCCCTTGTGGATGTTCCGCTCCAGCTCTCTTGTAGGCCTCACTGAAAGGCTGCAATAAGATCACCCTAGAGGTCAGTGTTAGTCGGTGTATTCCTTGTTCGCTGCTGTCAGGATATGACATTAAAAAAAAACCAAACGAACAAATAAACATGCAGCTTCATAAATATGTATTTACTCTGGGAGGATGACAGCCTTATCTAGACCCTGAGGTTCAGAGATAAGGAAAAAGGGATACATGGAAAAGAGGTGTATGGCAAAAGGCTCTCCAGCCTAGGCCCTGGCTGGGCTCCTGACCCGCTGTGCCAGCAGTGCTGAAAGTTTCACTCAGGTTACACCTCTGTTAGACTGCTCAGAGAAATGGAGATCCTTCTTCTGAGTGGTGCCCTTCCTATCCTCTTCAGGGGCTGACCATGTAGAGGGTTGCAGTGTGCCTGATGCTAAACAGGCTGGTTGGTTGAGTTCTCTGGGATAGCCTGCACAACAAAAGCCTGCTAGCTCTCATATCCATCTCTCTTCTTTTTCCTTGGTGGTCCCTTTTGAAATGTTTCTGTAACACTGTAAGATATGAATCCAAGGAAGCAGTACAGTTCAGCAAATTTGAGTTGTGAAAAACTTAACGGAGTTGTGGAAAACTTTACAACTAAAAGCGTAAGAACCGCAAAGAGAAGTTATAAAGTAGGTATGTATTTATTGAGTGCTGGATGCATGGGGGATATTTCCTCCAAAAACATGCATGCCTTTAGCAGGTTACATTCCCTATTTATTCTTTCAGTGCTAGGATTACATAATACGCCTAAAAAATATTCATTTCCTAACCCCACCTATCTTCGCCTCATGTTAAAATTAGCTCCACGCCTCTCTGCAGTTGCACGTTGATTTCTGGGGGTCTTCTGGTGGTCTTTGGTGGTCTTAGGGGATGAAGTAAGGGATCTTCCTCAGGGATGGACTTTTCACCTTGTTCTTTTGCACATGCTCTATAGGCTTTTGGCCCAGTTCCAGACACGATACTGGTTTTTTGCTTGTTCAGGGGTCTGGAGAATTCTCTCATCCTAACAGAATCTGTAAGGCCTTTTGTTTCTTTATCCTGTTTTTTGGCATTCGCCTTCCTTCTTATACTATAGCATCCTGTTATTTGCAAGGACTGTGAATTGTTGAGGCATTCCAGGTGGTTGTGTTAGCCCTCCTCTTTCCTTTTGCTCTTATATTCTAATCTTAATTTCTAATTTTTTAATTCCTTTATCTCAAATTGAATTCAAGAAAGACAAAATTCTGCTGTCCTCCTGTCTCTGTTGACTCCTCCCCTCTGTTGACCATGGAGGGTCCATGATGTGTGATGCACTAGTCCCACCCCAGGCACCAGCATGATTTCTGCACCACCTTTGGAGAGGCCCACAAGGATGGTTGTTCAGTGCTAGACCAACAGAGATCTGTGGGAAGGAAATGGCAGTGTACAGGTCAATTTCATGCTGAATGAAATGTATTTGGTTGCCCACTGGAATTGTTTCAATTAAATTTGATGGATAAATATGTCATTTAATGGATTTTTTTCTTTGGGTTTTATGAAGCGTGTCATTATCATGCCTTGCTTGCTTAGAAAACAAGTGGTTTTATTTACATGGCCAGCTATGTTTTCCTAGGGAGATGCAGAATGAGAATAAACAAACCAACTCAGTTCAATACTTGCTATTGTCCTTTCCTCGTTAGAATCATTCTTTGGAATAATTTTAAGCTAAAACCTTAAAATATTAGCTTGTAACAGTGTAAGCTGTTACTATGACTCTGTTACAAAGTCAGTAAAGTTGCAAATAAAAATCCTCTGGACGTCTGTTTTTGTGACAGCAAAATCTTGTCAAACAGCTTTTGCATGATGCTTGTTTTAAAGCAGCTTGCAACACAGTATGGCTAAGGTCAGCATCCAGAGTTAATGTTGAAATTCTAGACACAGTAACTGTCTTACCTCTGATGTCTGTACTGCAGCAGAACATCACTAGGTCTCTCGAGTATTACTGTAGACCAAATAATGCATTTGTTTTTTATAAATTAAAAAAATAAGCTTTTTGTGTCTTCCTACAGCATTTGGAGCTTCCAGAATGATTCATTCTATAGTAGCAAGGACAGCACTTGTGGGGTAAGCAAGTTGTGCCACTAGTGAATTGTGGAAAACAAAGGAAAACAAGACAAATCCTTATAAAAATATAAAGACAGGGGCTGGAATTTTGTGCAGAATCTTCTTGTACCTTAGCTCAATGGAGAGAAATGTGGCCTCTGCATTTTTTCTCTAGTTTTTCTTTTGCGCATCCAATAACTAGATACTTCATCCTTGTGCACAAGGAAAGCTGTGACATACTATTTGGGTTATTTAGTCAGTGATGTGAGTAACTGCAGTTTTTGCAGTCTGTTTTTTAGTGTCACATTCCAATGGTCTGGCATCACACAGTTGTCAGTAATTCATACATGCCAGGTTCCATACTATTAAATCACACAGTGTAACATAAAATTCAGCCTTCCTCTTTTTTTTTTTTTTTCCTATGGCAGGAAAGCGGTATCTGCTAACAGAAGAAGATACAAAGTTACAAGAATTTCAGCACGTGAAAGTGGAAATGAGAAATGAGCTTCATTGCAATAAAGGTATACCATTTATTTCATAATTACCGCTTTAGCATGAGTCTCAGGAAACAAAGTAAGTCATAATAATATTATACCAACTGACCTTATTTGAAGAAACAAATTATGTCTTCCTCTTGCAAATATTTTGTACTTAATATTATTAGAAGACCTGAGGCTTTGTAGAATGAAATGTAGTATTAGTTATGCTGTGTTGAGAAGCTTTCATGTATGAAAAGTGTTTACATAAGACCTGAAATGTTTGTGCCCTCACTTTTCCAACTTTGTGAGATAGTCTAATAGAAAAATCTGTTTCAGTCTACAAATCCTGCTTCAAGTATAATATCAGCACAGAAGGCTAACACAAAACAAAATAGTTACTTGATTTAGAGAATTCAGGGAAAAGCAGTAATAAATGTGAGATATTATTTATTGTTGTCATGAGGCAAATATTAACTACAATTCTTTTACAGTAGTTACAGTAGTTTTACTATTAGCTACAACAGTTATACAGTTAGCTAGAATGATGTAAAAACAGTTCAGATCCCAAATATTTTTGAATTTTCTGCACATCTTTGAACACAGCACAGCCATTATATATGCATACTTGTACATATGCATTTGGCTTCACAGGCTTCAATTCTGCACCTCAGTCTTGAGTAAGGACTTGTGTTGCATGTTGCAACAGATTTGTATTAAGTAACTGTACACATTGTTCTCTGGGATGCCTACTTTGCACCTCTTGTGCAGGTTAGTAGCTTGGGAAGTGACGCACCAATTGCTATGAAAAAAGGTCATTTCCCAGCTCAAGATGGTGGCAGCACCATGAGAAGAATGGAGCTGCCAGGTAGTATATGTGATTTTAGTCTTGTGTGTATCTGAGTCAGAGGCTTGAAATTACCAACTGATGGACTAGTTTTTGTTCTTGCTTTGTCATAGGAAAATGTCCTGGATAAAGAGCCCTCTCTTTTGGAGCAGAGGGGTAGCAACTCCAAGTTTATGGCTATTTAGAGAAATAGGTAGATTATGTATGAAAGACTTTGTGTGTTCTTCGGCTGAAGGAATTTGAGTATTCTGTGTGAACAGTATTGAGTAGAAGTTCTTGCAGTCATTTGAATGCTGAGTGAAAATGATTTTGTTTGCTTCCTTGCTTTTTAGAAAAAGAACATAAAATGTCACAAAACTTTGTTCCTTATTAAAACTTTTGCGTAACCTGATATGCTTAATAACATGTATGTTGAAATTAAGTTCACAATAAGCATCTCCTTGGCTTTCTAAGTCTGACATGACTTCATGGGGATACATTGTCTGTTTAGAAGTTTTATGCAGTTTTCTTGGTGAAAAAAAGAAGAGTACTGCTTCATTGAATATCCATGTTTCAGGTACCAAGTATGTAACTCAGATAATAGAATTGTCTATAGACCACTGCTGTATGTGTTTTATTTTCAGATCAATATTTTAGAAATATTAAAGAAAAACTAAAGAAAAATTGAATAATTTTCAAAAAGGTTTTAAAAAATTTGCTGTATTTATGTCAGACATCATCTGATGTGGAACTAGCCAGAAAAGTTATTTACAAGTATTTCTAACAATCCAGGTAACACTCTTTTCTGTCTTTATCTTTTTGCTTTTAATAGATCATCCCAGGTTATATCTACAGTTCAGGTCTTGCCCTAATTCAGTTTCAATATGCATAGTTAATCCCTTAATTTAAGGCTACATTTTTGTTTAAATACTTTGAACCTTCCAACCCTTTAGAGACTCTCAGGTCAAAGGAGAGTTATGCTATGTAAGCAAAGTGGTGTCCTACAGTATGGTGAACCAGAGAGAAAAATTATCCCACAGCTGCGAGGCAGAGCTGTTCTGGGGCATTCCAGCCAAGACATGCCTGGTTATAACCTGGCCTGAAACCAGTAATCAATAGCATGAAGTTTTATGAATGGGAACTTTCCCAGCAAGTACGATAAAGGGACTGTGAAGAAAAAAGTGAAATGCTTTATCTTTTTGTTGAGGTGTTGTAGCAGGTACTGCTGCTACAATGAACTACTGCAACTTCCTTTGCTATTGTTCCATGAATAGAAGGTAAAGTAGCTCAGAATTTTCAAGGCAGAGACCTATTCTATTCTTTATCCAATTAAGTTTACTTTGTTGGTAATAAAAGAGATTATTTATTACCAGTTAATTTATTTGTTTGATCAAAGCAATAATTTCCCTTAAAATTAACTTCCTGTTATCTATATATCTTTGGCTGTTGCAGCTGGGAAAGTGTGCCTCTGTCATTGCACCTACAGATCTTGCTGTCTATTTAAAGCTGTTCTTCCTTGGCAAATTCCATACCCTGTGTGATTATTTTTTTAATCTTTCCCATAGGTACCATGAGCAGAATGGAATCACAGCCTTACATAATTTTAAATTTGGGCCACTTTTTATGAGGGTGTGTTACGAGCTAGACCTTGAAAGACGTGTAGCAGAACTTATTAAAGATCAGGTAATTCCTATATACATATTTATAAAAGATGTTATTATTAGTCAAATATGAGTAATGGTATGCTACACATGAGCTTTGCATGAGCTGATAGACTTGAAGATGTGTTGCAGTAACAAGAGTGTCTATGATATAGGTGTGCAGATCACATGGTTTTTGTTTTAAAACAGAAATTAAAAGGAAATTAAATGTTTTGTTTGGTAACATTATTTTATTTCTGTGTGATTGCATCATTTGAATAAAAAATTAATAAAAAGTGTTGATGAAATAATAATTACTTAAATGAATACAGCTGATGCATATTTTCCTGCATCCTGTGGTGCACTATATCATTCTTGGAAATGAGCACTTTTGAGTTTTTCTGTAGTAGTCCTCTGAAATTCCTTGGATTACTGGCACCAACAGGTTCACTGTGTAGCTCTGTACTTCAGTCTTTCTCTGCACCCTGTAGGGTTGGTATGATGCTCATCAGTTTGGTTACCCGGCCATTTTAGTGCTGAAGAAACTGAAGGACTTGTTTCTGAACATCTCTAAAATCCTGTGTGCACTATTATGGCAAGATAATAATCAGGTCCAGTGTGTGCAATAATGTGATTTCAAGAATCTCTGACAGCCAGTGAAAATCTCGCTGATATTGATTCATTAAGGCATGAGATATGTGTAGCCAGATGGGAGAAGTCTTCTGCTATTCTGAAGTTAGGCACGTGTAAGAAAAGGTATATGTAGTTTCTATTTCAGTTTGAGTTTTTTTAATTGAGATCTGTATAATTAAGATGGGAACGGCTGTACTTACAGTACATGGTAACTGGTGGATAGTAAGGTACAGTAACACTTCTCCAGATTCTGCTGCAGAAACTCAATACCTCTGATATTTTATATGTCTATTCCCAGCACACAGTGTGGTTGAAGTGAAACTTAAAATTTAATTGCTCTCTCTTCTGCTAGTCTTACCATCATCACTCAAGCTCTTGTGCTGATCATTTGATATTGTGATTAGCAAAAAATTGATTCAGTTTCGTGGTGGTGGTACTTTACTTCAAAAGATATTGTTCATTAGCTGCAAGCTGTCAGTGACAACTTCTTCTATTGACTTAGAGGTCATTAAAAAAAAGATAGTGTGACTGTCTGGGAAATTTATTTTTAGTGAGCTTTTGATCATAATAAGTCACTGGTATTTTAGATGTTGTCTGAGAGACAGAGTCAGGAAACCCAGAGAGTTAAATGTGGAACTCCTAAAGGTGAGAATTATTTCAGTAGGAAGACCTCCTAAATGCTGTGCATAGTAAGACTCTACACTGTCTTGACATTTTTTATTCTTGCTCTATTTCCTCTCCAGAATTTGCATGTTTTTTTTCTCAGACAGTACATCATTCCATATTTTGATGACTATGTTGCTTAAAAAAGGCCATTTTGAAAGTAAGTACTGTATTTGCTAATGCAAATTAATTTTGGGGAGGATGCTTCTCACTGTCAGTGGTGCATGTGTGTCTATATATTTACTGATTTACTATGGTTTTAGATGGCCAAACATTGTGTAAATAACTGTAGATGTGAATGAGTTTCACTGTAGTGGATGATAAAAATGGAGGGATCTATTTGTTTCATACTTCCCACAGAATTCTTGCCATTCAGGTTCCACAGAACTGTTGTTGTCCAAGAGCACTTTTCCCCCAAACCCTCTTCACTAAAGCATTACTTTTCTTCATTTCATAATTTCCCATAGCATTTTTTCTTCTCTATTCAAAATGTGGTTTGGTTTATGTGAGCTTTGGAATGTTAATTTCCTCAATTTTTTCCTCATTCTGCATTTGTGTCAGAGCAAGGAAGAGTACCTTTTTTCCAAAACGAGATTATATTCTTCTCTTGGTTTGTCTTACTTGTGTCCTCACACAGAGTGGCTACTGCAGTGTAGAAGTCCAGTGCTTCAAATCCATTTGGCCCTTTGTGAAGACAAGGAGAAATCATATGACATAACTTAAAAGACTTTCCATGAGAAAACCTTAAAGCTTTTCAAGCAAATCCCTTTATTTAATATTTGTTGAACACATAGTGTCTGGTCTCTTAACATTTGGCAAATTTAAGTCTAACAGTTCCCCTAAAAGTTGAGACTGAGCCACTGTAAAAGAGATCTAGATCATCACCTAAATGCAGTATTGTGAAATTAACTGTGTGAGTTAATGAGGAGGTGCTGTGTAGTTGCCTACAGTGGTGGAAGCTCTCTGGGCAGTTAGGACCAATGAGGGTGCTTTGTCAAGTATATAGAATTTAGTTTTAGATTTTTTTTTTATAACAATAATATAAGAATAAGGCCATGTGCTAATATAAACTGAAAACCTCCTTGCTAAGTTGAAAGAGATACATATGACCCTGCATTAAACTTTTTGAATTTTTCAAATAACGGATTTCAGTTTACAGTAATATTTTCACATAAACTCATTGAACTCATACTGTATTGAATTGTTTCTTCTTTTCATGAGAGGTACAGCCTTAAATTTATTAAGTGAGTAACACTAACATATTTTTGATAGGTGCTTTTGAAGTTCTGGTAGAAATGAAATAACAAGGTATACCTTTCAACAAAGAAACCTATCTACTTGCAGTTGCAATATGCTATGAACTGGTAAGTATTATGAATGAAAAAATGTTTGAGCTGCCTTCTATATCTCTTCTCACTTTCTCAATTTTACATTTTAGATTTCTTGGGGTTTCCATATTTTCCCTCATGATTTTTTATCTAGTGCTAGTATTTTAAACATATATAACTAGTAAGGTGCTTCATTGTACAGGATGTGGTGCATATACATCGTTTCCCATACAAACTAATGTCACAAAGCAAATCTCTAAAAATTTGCACGGACATGAGCATTAAGGAGCAAACTTAGTACAGCCTTTGATTACCTTAGAGTGTTCTTTCTGTGATGTTTGCGTCTCTTGAGAAAATACTTTGTGCTTCAGCCTCAGTATTGGTTTTATAGTCTCATTTACTTAAGTCATATATATATGTTCTATTTCCCAGACATCCCCCATGCATTTCTCCCCTCTCCCTACAAGCAGTCTTGAGCCATTTCTGTAACTATACATAAATTTGACATGGAATGGAGTTATAATCTGTTCCTATGTGCCTGATGAAAATGGGCAACTGAATGGAGAAAAGAAACATAAATTAATGCCTTTAGGTAAACAGGCAGCCCCCTGAGTTTACCTGTATGTTTAGCTCAGAGAAAAAGAGCATGAGCATAGTAAGAAACTAGAATATGTCAATTCTATGAGTGTTTTCCTAGAACTGTTTCATAGCAAAATGGGATTCCAAAACTTTTATTTTGGTTTTCCTCTCCAGATTTGAGTCAGTTCTGCAGTTCGAAATTTTTATATGAGCATTTCCTAAACTCATTTGGAAATTCTTCTTCCATTTCTTCATCTTCTTAAAGACACTAGCTGGGGAAAAAATTATACCACCAGACTAAATTTCCTCAGGTTTCTTAGTTAACCATACAATGAGACTGAGTTCATATGTGATAACAAGGATCTGACATGTCTTATTTACCATTTTATGCCTAAACTGATACCTCAGCAGTAGTTTATGTGGTTTTTCTGAAATTCTCAATTCTAATGAATTAGGCTGCCTTTAGGTCTGCTGTAGCTTCTTTCCTAAAATCTATACAAATTTTTTTTAACATGGCATGCAGTTAGAGCACTGGGTTCCAAGGCATGCGCAGCAGGAATAGGTTCCTAAGGCTTCTTTTTCTTCTACTTCTGTCCTTACATATGTTTTCAATAGAGAATCTGGCCCATTATTACTATTGATAAAAAGAAGGGGGAAATGATTCTACACTGTCACCTGGTTGGGTTGAATAGTCACAATAAAATTGTGGGGCTTTTTCACTAAGATAAAATACTACCAATGGTGGAATAAGCTGTAGTAACCCTTTGTGCAGTAAAGGGGATTAGGTGGAGGTCTTTTAAAAGCTTAATTTGTTGATTCGTCTCTTATGAGGAGGATGAGAAAATGTGAAGCTCAAACTTGCTTTTTCTCATGATGCAAGATAAGACATGTCAGGAAAAATCTTGAAATGAGGTATCTTCAAGATGCAGTACTCAAATAATAGAAATAACAGTACTGGTATAATAAAAAGCTTTGCAGGATTTTTACCATTCTTGGTGTCTTCTGAATAACCTTGCCAGAGACCCATACAGAAAAATGTACAAGGCTTAAAGCTCAGATTATTTCCAGTGGATAAACAAAGGGATTAATGTTTAATTTAATCTTTCCACAGAGGTATTTTTGAGGTCAACTCTAAAACATTTCTGGCGTCATTTAAGTCTCTATAAGGCACTACCCTACTCTGATAACTAAGTATTTATGTAATAATAATAATTAATCTTCTGGTGGTCAAAATGTTTCCAAATTTTTAAGGAACATATTTTAAACCATATTTTGCAGGAATGAAACTTTGAATACTAGGAACAGAAATCAACACCAAATCTGAGGACTCTTATCCGTATTGGTAGTACCAATTGTTACAAAAAACCTTGCTGCAGCCAGATTTTGGATTTGACAGACACTATTTTTTTGGGGTTCAGTCAGTTCCATTTATAATTTCCAGTGTGA
Source organism: Bombycilla garrulus (assembly GCA_013400315.1). NCBI lineage: Eukaryota > Metazoa > Chordata > Aves > Passeriformes > Bombycillidae > Bombycilla > Bombycilla garrulus. The sequence goes on from VXBU01006409.1 coordinate 103,932, forward strand.
GCAGCATTGCTTTCGAGAGTTGATAGTTTGAGAGGTAGCACACAGCTAAATTCGTTGCCTTTTACTATCGCCTGTTCAAAATTCCCAGCAATAATGGAAACCTTCTGTGTTGGAAAAAGGAAAATGTCTAAGCTGTAATATTAGAATACATATATTGGAAACAGTTTTCAATAGTTAATCCTTAAGAGAGGCTAAAAATGGCTGAATGTTCAAATTCACATGTACACAGATTTCTTTAGTGGAATGGTAATTAATAGTTCAAAGCTTGGAAAATGTTGATTATTCAGTAATGTAGCTTTTAGAAAAAAGTAAGAACAAAAATTTATCTTCCTTCCTGATTTAGAAATTAGCGGAAAGTGAAAATGAAAATGTCTGTTTGTTTAGTATATTGCTGGGGCTGTTTCATCTGTTGCAGAAGTCCAAGTTGTTAGGGCAAGGTATACTTTTTAAAATAATAGAAATTATTTTTACCCTCCTGTGACCTCTGTCATATTGAATATAATTTTGATGTTGTGTTTCTCAAAAAGTGCTGCACAGAATCTGTTTGGTTGAGTTCAGATGCATATTGCCTTTGTGATTGCACAGTATGTTGAGTTCCGAACACCTTCTGAATAATAATTGCAGGTGCTTATAGTCCTTTCATGTAACCAGAATAACAAGCACAACTTCCTCTGGTATTTCTATGCAGGGCAATCTGGAGTCTTCCAAAATCTCTGCCAGACTTCTTGAAGAAGCACATCTGAAAGGTCACACGTTACCACTGCGAGCATACTGCTTTTCAATGGCAACTGCTCTCAGCCAGGTACAGTGTGCTGGTTTGAGATTGATTGACATTTTGGTGGGCAGGAAAATAGTTACCTTTGGAAGGGAGGTGTGCCTGGTGTGCCAGGTTTGGCATGGACTTTTCTTGCAAAGCTATAGAAATTGATTAAATGCTTTAATAACATGTAGAATGCTTTTTAGGGGGATGTCCTAGTCCTGTGGGGGGTGCTAATGAAGCACTGGATTTTGTCGTCTTTGGCCCCAGGGACGACCAGAGATGGAAAATGCTGGAGCATTAATTGTTAACGTCCTCGGCCCCAGGGACAGCCAGAAATGGCGAGTGCTGAAGCACTGATGTAATGA
>VXBU01006414.1:0-83018 GCA_013400315.1 Bombycilla garrulus
CCTCCCCCCGCGCTCGACCAATCAGCCCCCGCCTCCGCTTACAAAATGCTCCCCCCTGCCTGGGCCGCGCTCGCGGGTTCCCGCGCGCGCCAAGGTAGCGGCGCTGCCGGGGCGCTCCGGGAAGGGGCGGTGGGAGCGGGAGCCGGGAGCGGGGCTGGTTCCTACCCCGGGTACCTGCGAGTGTTGAGCCTTTCGGGGAGGGGGCTGCAGCTGGATGAGAGCAGTGCCCAGCTGAGGCTGTTATTGCGCGTTCCCTGGTATAACCTGCCAGGCGTTTATATTTTTTGTAAAGGTCATACTCCCCAAACTTCTCTAGATTACCCTGTCTTCTTCGGAAGGTCTCGTTTATATACGAGCTGGCCCCATCTTTGTTACGCTCCATGTGTGGTTTTGTCCGTTCTCAGAGAAAATGACGGGGTTTTCTTCCGTTTTGTTTTGTTTTGTTTTTTGGGTTTCCCCCCCCTTTCCTTACAAGTTCCTTTGCAGAGAACGATGGCTGGTGAGGGGAAAAACTATGTTTCCGCGGAAGTGTGTGATCTGTTGGAATCCGTTTCTTTTCTGGGTGTAGAGGGTAAACCTTCACCCTTGAAGTCAGCAGTACTGCCTAATACAGAGGAACAGCAGGTGTGGATTTGTTTTACAAGGTGTCTTCTGGTGGTGCTGGGTTGGTTTTTGGTGGATTTTGGGGGGTTTTTTAAGCTTTAATAAAAGTTTCTTTGGCAAGAGCTGCGGTACTCCTCTGCCCCTGAGATATGTTTGATTATTCTGCTTGTTTCTTATTGCTTACACATAGCTCATAGCCTGCACCAAAGGCAGATACGTGGTCAATGCTATGCGATGTGCTAAACCTTGAGGAAAAAAAAAGTAAAGGACTTCAGTAATTGCAATTTGAATGTAATGGGACTGCACTGTTCTTTTTATTAAGCTTTAAAAAAATATATGGGTCCTTGATGTGAAAGCTCATTAGGTGCTTGGATATAAATAAAATAAATAATAAAAATCTATAATGCTCTGCTGTGCTTGAGCAGCAGATAGTATACCCAACTATGTGTTTTTAGAGGGATATGTTTCCTGGGTGACTTTTCCTCAGGTGACCTCATTTTGTCTGATTAGTGCTGGTCATGACAGGGCTGTGGAGAGCTCTAGTAAATCCATCTGCTGAATGAAACCTTGCCAAAGACTGAAGCTCCTTGAGAAAGGAAGGAGTGCTGGGATCCCTCTAAAATGTTCCCTGCTATTATCTCCTCACCTGAGTGGGGGGACTGTTGTGTAATGGTTGTGGGGTGGAAAAGGCCACCTGAGCAGCTGAGAACGGTAGCCTGGTTGTTACTGTGAGGAAGATGAGGGTCTGGTGCCTGGATCATGCTAAGGAAGTGGTCTCTTGAGGCTAAGAATGTGCCAGTTAGTTTTGATTGAACATGCTCCATGCAAAATGAGAGTGCAGTCCTACGTAGTAGCTGTTAAAGTAACGCAGCTTGAATTCAGTACAGCGGGAGACCAGAAGGTGGAAGCACTGCAGTTTGTGCCTCTGATCGTGTGCTCTTTTAGAATACTGACTTTGTCAGCAAAGACTGCTAAAGGGAAGGGCACACAATAAAAGGGTTACTTAAGGACAGTAGAAGGTAAAGAGGCAAATAAAAGCTTAGAGTCTGAACTTGACATGAAAGGGAAACAAGGTGTTAATATACATATCAGATATGTATGCTGATATGCTTTGGGCCTGTTCTGTTTAAAAAGTGGCAATTATAACTGTTTTTGTCTTTCTTCTTTTTAATGAATAGGTATATGAGCCTTTGAAAGTCTTCTTGAGAGTGAGGCCCTTTTCTATAGCAGAGCTTGAAAGCCATGAATCTCAGGTTCGTTGTAGAACTAAGAAATAATGTTTTTCTTCTCTCCTGAACAACACATAGTATTGTAAGGCAGAGCTTTCTTTTATATAAGCCATACACTGCCCCTACATGGAATTATTGGGCACCTAAATAGATGCAAGATTTTTTTCCCACTCCCACAACTTTTATTCATTTGTATAGTATGGACGTGCACACCTGTAGCTCTTCAAAATCCCACTAGGTATGTTATTTAAAAACTGGTGTCAACTCTGTGTACTGCTCAAAGATATAAAGGTGTTCCATGGAAGAGATGATGCAATTCCAGGCATAATTGGAGTATCTGACCCTTAAGTTCCTTTGAAGTGCTTGAATAATCTCCTTCCTCATCCTGGTGACTTTCTGCTCAGCCTGTCAAATATGTTCTGTAACCTCTACGCTGTCGGATTCAGATGTTTTAGGGTTTTATACACACACATGAACATGTTTAGAAGTGCTCCCCTTTCCCTCATTGTGATCACTGATGCAAAGAATTCCTTTAGCTGTCTTTGGAGGACAAGCTCTCTGTATCCTATTCCCACCCCTTGTCTTTGCAGGCTCTCTGTTTGAGGAGAGGTCAGATTGAAGAGCTCTAAGAAGGATTTAATATTAGTTCTTGTTTGCTTCTTGCAAATTGCTTTTTAAAAATGCATTCTTGCTTTTGATCTATCAGAGTTGGAACCTTTGTATCATTTTCACTTGGATAATTCTTTTCCTTCCCTCAACTTCCCTTGGTCTTAGTTTAGTCAACTCTGAATAGTGTGTATTTCTCCAGTGCCTCTAGCTTGGTAAATTCCACAGTCTGAGTTGGTTCCAAGTGTAAATTGATTTGCAAAATGAAATTGTTTCGTCAGTTGTTCAGCACATTCCTCTTTGGAGTGAGACATTTCTTAAAAGCAGGGAGGAAAAAAGTGAACGTTGAAGTTTGTACTAATTTTTTTGTTTTCATGTTGTTCAGGCTGAAGTAGTTGAACTTTTAACCTATTAGCTGTGTAATCTGTTTTGCATGGGATTAAAGCGTTTTTTTCTCATCCTCCAAAACCAAAATGATTGAAATATCTTTGACATTTTCACTGTTTTCTACTTTCTTTGCTATCACCTGAATCCAAGAAGAAAATGTTTGGTAACAAATGGAAGAAACGCACACAAAACAGTCAAGTAAAACCTTGCTTCCTAATTGTTTAATCAAACAGATCAATTTAATTTTTAGGCCTTTTATTCCTCCCTGCTGTGTGTAATTTTCAGGAAAGTGCCTTTGTTTCAACTATGTGGCACACACAAAAAAAAAGGTAGAAAAGGTAGAACCCAAGATGAATTTCTTATTGTTGTAGGCTGATGCTTTAAACAAAGATGATCAACAGGTTAACTGATCAGTTGATGTTTCTAGGATAATGATTTAGTGAAGTGAAGCTTAAGAGCTCTGTCTGAAATTCTGTGCTCCTGCCAGCGATTCTCTAGTCACCTGTGGGAAAGCAGGAAGTTAGGGGTTTTTTAATGTAAATGATGTGTACAGTGCCAGAAATGGTCCAGCTCCTGCCAACTTACCTGCAGGGTTAGCTGGGGGAGACAAGTGGAGTGAATTGGTACCAGCTGGCTTCCATCTCTGCAGGTCTGACTACTTTGGGCCTCTCCTCACAGGCTTCTATGAGGTTGGTGACAGCTGATGACACATGTTGCAGATAGAGCCTGGATTATTCTGTAGCTCTCTAGGGTTTAGTACATCTGACCTGCATTCCTGTTCCTGGTGATGTGGGTGAAATGTTAAACACTATATAGATTCTGAGCCTGGTGCAGTGAGCAGGTGATTGGTCTAAATTCAGAAAGTTTCTTAGAGCTTCTCAGAATCACAGAATAAGCTGAGTTGGAAGGGATCTGCAAGGATCATCCGAGTCCAAATCTTGGCCCTGCACAGGACAGACCCAAGAGTCTCACCATGTGCCTGAGAGCATTGCCCAAATGATTCTTGAACTCAGACAGGCTTGGTGCTGTTACTTCTTCCCTGGGGAGCCTGTTCCAGTGTGCAGCCATCCTTTGGGTGAACTAAACCTCCCCTGGCGCAACTTCAGGTCTTTATGACTTGTCACTCGTCACCAGAAAGGAGAAATCACTGCCTGCCCATTCTTGTTTCCTCATGAGCAAGTTGTAGGTTGCTATGAGGTCTGTACCAGTTAATTACTGGCTTAGAGCATCAGTTAGTAATCAAACTTATTAATTGAGGCTCCTGGGAACAACAATACTTCCTGTGCACATAGAACACGTGGATTATTTGTCTTAGAAATTCTGGCCAATCTCTGAACATAAATGTCAGATTAAGTTGCAATCAATCCTTTCATACGATGCATCAAGACATTGTTAAGCTATACTGGGAGTTCACTTTGCATTTTTGGTAGCCAGTCTGGTGTAAAATAAATTTTTTTTAACACTGCATCCTACATTTATCTAGCTAGCGAGTGTTTGGTAATTGTATTTCACCTTTACTTAATTGAGAAATAGCAATCAAATTACTTGAACCTAGTTTGGTTTCTTTCATTACTGGTAACACTATATATCATGCATAAGATAATGCTTCAGAATTACTTTACTTTGTTAGTTCTGCTCTTAGTCTGTTTCACACTGAAAATGACTGTGGAAAAACAATGGTTTTTTTATGTAATGTTGGTTTTGTAGTGATTGTGCAAGTCACAGTCGCAAAATATCAGGGTTTAGAAAGTGTTCCCAAGAAAAAGTTGCTGGAAGGAATGCGAGTAAAACTTTTTACATCTTAGAAAATCCCAGAGGCTTGCCTTGACCTTGTCTATACTCTGGCTTTCATGTGAAGTGAATATCTCTGTAGTGACATGCCTCAAGATGCTGTATGTAAATTGTGGGACTTTTTGTAGCTCTGGTAAATGGGTGAAGACACTAGGCTTTGTGGGGTTTTTGGAGGTGTTGTTGATTTTTTTTTTTTTGTTTATTCAGGAAAAAAGCTATCTGAACAAATTTTCTGTTGTGTTTTGTTTACCTTGCCTTGTTTTTTAAGGGTTGTGTAACTATTAAAGATGCCCAGACAGTAATTCTTAATGCACCCAAAGAGTCTTGTGCAATGAAAAACAGTGAAAGAGGGATTGGTCATGCTGTGCACAGCTTCATCTTTTCTCAGGTAGGCCAAATTATTTTAAATTTTTTGTTTTGTTTTTTTCGCTCTTATGAAAGCTGAATTTTGTATTATGTCATGCAACATGATTTTTCTTTTAATTACATGGAGTGGTAATTGCGTTTAAAAAAAAGACTGCTTATTAATTACTGATAAGCTGTCAGGAAAGCTGTATTACAATGGAGGTGCCTATTAGATGAGACAATGAAGCTTCTTTGGCAGGTCTGTGGTTTTCTTTGATTAGATGCAACAGAAATGTCTTGTAGGCACAAACTTACTGTGGTTCTGCTGTTCCCGCAGATGCTTTTATCTGGGAAGTGTTACAGGAAACCATACGTTTGTAGGAATTTATGTAAGCGTGTATTTAGTAACTTCCTTTTGAAAGAATAGCAGTTTAGCTGCTTAAACCTCATATACTGAAAGCAAATTTCTTAACTTTGCCTACTGCAAGAAGTCCTGTTCTTACAGCACCAAAAGATACACATTTGCAGGGATTGAGTTATTTAGACCATTGTAATGCTGATTTTTCTCATCAACTGTGGGTAACTGGTGAAGAGTGAGGAGCGAGTTTTACATCACCAGCAGAGCTCTTGAAAGTATCCACTGAACAGCTTGTGCTCAATAGAATTCTGATCAGTTTATTTTAGGAGTAGGAAAATATTCAAAAATTAGTGCAAGCCTGAATGCCTCTCAGAATTAAGCAGGCATCCTGTGAGAACCCAACAGAAAACATTGAATCAGAAGGGGTTTTCAGGCAAGACAGGAAATTAAACTGGTGTCTCCTACCCAGCTTGCTCTGAAAAATTAGTCATTTCTAATCAGTACTTAATATTTTGTCTTATTAAGCTTGTTTGTGCCTTTTGTCACTCCTTTATTCTTTCTTTCTTCCCCTTATCCTAGGTCTTTGGACCAGAAACTACTCAGCGTGAATTTTTTGAAGGGTCAATGAAAGATATCATAAGAGCATATGTTAATGGAGTGAATGGGCTGGTATTTACTTATGGAGTTACAAATGCAGGCAAGACATTCACTATCCAAGGTATAAAATATTTGCATGTATAAAAACCAAGTCAAATCCAATAACAAGCTTACATGAATGTCTACATTTATTTTTTTTAAATATTTTTAAGGGACTTCAAAAGATCTTGGTATTTTACCTCGTTCACTTGATGTGATTTTTAACCACATAAGAGGAAGACATTACCTGAAGATGAACTTCAAACCATATTTGAGCAATGATGTTAAGAAACTAGAAGATGAACAAGTTAAGCAAGAAGAAGCCTTAAAAACTGCTATTCTTTTGTCACTGAAAGAGGTCAGTGATCAAATGCCTCTTAAAGCTGTTCTGTAAGACAGGAAGTTTTCAAAGTCTTTATTCCGCTATTGATTCTTTATATGTATAAAAATCTACAGTATGCCTACCTGGTGAACCTTGAAATAAGGAGACAATTGGCTGTTTTTGGAGCTCAGGGTAAGCTGGAAGAACTTTCTGCAGCACACAGTTCAAACAAAAAACCATCACGAAGCCAAATCTCAGTTTCTAGAGATGTTTCCTCTTTAGAAGAGCAGTTCTGACACTGTGATGACAGTAGCCTTTGAAAAGTCTGAGAACTACATGACCTGTCTAAAACCTGGTTCTTGTTGAGTGGCTGCTCTTGTAGGTTGGGTTCACTGGATCTTGGTGCAGTCATTCAAATGCTTGTACTAGCTCAGGAGAGATGGTGGCACTGTCTTAGCAGAGGCAGTGAAGAAGGCAGGGAGAGTCCCTTTTGGTGGAAGACAGTCTTAAGGCAGATTAAAATGTTTATAAACCTGTGATTTATGTAATTTCATAAAGAAACTTTCTGATTCAGTAAGTGAAGCAAGATGCCACAAAATGAATGTCCTAAAAGGATTCCTCTTTGCCCTAGGGGGATAGTATGTAACTAAGGCTGGTCTCTGAAGACTGCAGATAGAATAGAGAAGTCTTTACTGTGTCAACCTCCTGTTCTTGTGATTTAGTTATTTCTGTTCCTTTGGTAAGAAACTGTCTCGCCAGAAAATGGGCATCCATGTATTTGGGACTGCTTTATGCTGTGAAGTCCAGTTGCAGTTTGCTCTCGGATTCATTTCGTTTAGAATGCTTTTCCCTGAACTGTGGTTCTGTGCATCTAAGCCCAGAATGCAGTACACTCAGCTGGTTATCATCCAAAACAACTCTAAACTAATTCTGGGATGTATAGAAATAATGATTGGGTTTTCATTTTTCTGTGGTCTTTAATACTAACCTCGTGTTTAAGTACTTTAAGTACTCCAGTTAACCCTGAAAAAATATCCATCTGTGACTCAAATTCACATGTAAAGTTCCACTCTAAGTTCTGTTGCTTAGTTTAAACCCTGCAACCCAAAACTTTGTTTAGTCTGAGTCTGGTTAACTCTTAAGGAAATATTTTAGATGAAAAATCGGAAAGATTTGAAAGATTACATTTATTTTGATAGTGTCTCTGAGTATGTTCATGTGCATAGAAGATAAGGGGGTCTTAAAGAAAAGTTGAGATGGTTAGGAGGATAGTAGTAAATACCTTTAAAAATTTTGTGGAAGCTACAGCCTTGAAAAGAGGAACAAGCAGGAGCCCAGGGTTTGGAACAAAAGATCGATATCTTATTTTGAAGATAACTCCGTAAAAATATTTTCTTCTATTAAATCACAGTCTGACTTACTTATAGCTTAGTAACAGAATGTTGCAGTAGGTGATCTAGATGCTGATGCACTGCAGTGAAAAGAGTTCCTTTCCCCGTCAGGAAGGACAGGTAAAAATGAATCAGGAAACTATTTTGTGACAGGACCTTGTTTATGTGCTACAATGCTTCCATAGGGATAGCTCAACGATCCCCAGTTCTGAAGCTGTGCTTCTTGATAGCTTGAATGAATAGCATCACTGTTTGGATGCTCTCTTGAGCTGTAATCTGAGAGCAGATACGATTTGGTGGGCTTGGCTTTGGTTTGGATTTCTGTAGGCTTCCTTCCCAGGCTCAGTTTACATGTCATACAGAAAGAGCTTGCTGTTCCTTTCATTCTCTTGGTTTTAACTGCTCTGAGTTACCGCAGCACTTAATATTCTACTGTTCATGTTCTGTATGCAATACTGCTGCCACAACTCTCGCATAGCATGGTTCATACTCTCTTTCCTTCCCTTTCCTGGTTCTCATCATGGGATTAGATACTGTTTTTTCCTGGATTAGAAGATGCTTTATGTGCATTCCTATTCCCACCTGTTCTTGTGTTTTCTATTAAATGTCACCTTTGTTGTTGACGATGTCAGTTCCTGTTCCCACTCATTTTTAGGCAGTCATCTTCATGCTCTTTTCTGTATTTCGTTCAAAGAGCAGTGTAGCAACAGTTAATTCACTCAGTTTACTCACAATACCTTTACAAAAACTTATCATGTGCACAAGTAATGTGGTACTGGGTTTTTTAATCCCACTGCATTTTTGACATGCCTAGATGAGATACCATGTGTGTCAGTCCCACAGCCTGCTTGGCACTTCGCAAACAATGAATTGGGTCCCTGCTGTGGTTAGACATACTCCAGAAACACAATCATTTAGACAGGGCAGCATTGGCAAAATGGTCTCTTGTATGATTTTGTTGTAATTCTATGCTATGCTATTTGTGTTTAAACTAGAAGACCTCAAAGTATGGCTTTGTGCATCTGTTTGTAAGAATTCTGGTTTGGATATACCAAGTGGATAACACTGGCATTAATAGTCAATCCGTGATCAACTTAGTGCTGTATTCGAATAGCTTTCACACTAAGGTTTGCTTTTCTGGATCTGTTCCCTGCTACTGTAGGATGACCCTCTCTTAGGAAAGAGGAGTCAGGGTGAATGTCCTGATTTATAGGAGCCTATAAAATATGGAGAGAGAGGTAGCATGCAAAAGTAGTGGATTCTAGTGAGAGTTGCCACTTTGTTACATTAGTTTTTCCAGAGATAACTTAAAGGCTGTGCTTTGGTGGATCTTGGCAGGTTTAGAACAGTTCTGTTGGTGTAAAGAAATTCAGCAAATGTGTGTATTTAAAGAAACCATGCTGTTGTCTTTTTCATGGCCTTTTAGTTCAGTCTGAATTAAAGCAATGTAGTGTGTTGATTTGTCATAACTGAAGTCCTACCACCTTGGCAGTTACTCCTAAAGGAAACTTCTGCAGCTTTTGGATGACTGAAGCAGTGTTCAGATTTGGTCAATAACTCTTAAAGGCATTCTGAGCTGTTGCAGCCTGAAAGAGTCCTTTTCCTCCTAGGACTCTGAAGTTAAGTCTCCATGTTGGTAGCAACTGGCCACCAAAACTGGTTGCTGGGAGTGGCAGCAAGCAATAATTCATGTGATGGAAAGAGCATTTATTGATTATAGTTCAGCGTTATTAAAAACATTACACTTTCAGCCAGAGTAAGGGCAGCCTAACACTTAGTACTACTTCAATATTTAAATCTTAAGTACTGGAATTGTTGTAATTTTTAACTTTTGCTTTTCTCATCATCTGTTCATGTGGATTTAATAGTCTCTTATTTTCTTAAGGAGACAGAGAGCATCTCAAATACTATAACAAATTTCTGTGATGCGAAGCCGGATTCTTCTACTTGTACTTCAGACAATCACCCTTCTAACTCCCTAGGTAAAGTGGAAAACTGTTGTGTGGGAGAAAACAATAATCTAAATTAAGAAATATTGCTGGATAGTTACCAGTGGATAAAAAAATCCCTGTACTATACTGCAAAGTGAATTTATATAGGTTTTGACTAAATTTTGTCCCTTTCTTCTGGAGAAAGGGCAACTATATAAAAATATCTTGATAGTTTCACTTCTTTTGGGGAGAGGAGGAAGACTTAGTTTTGCAAATATAATTATAAACTGCTGGAAGTCTGTGATAAAGTGAGACCATGAGCTTAGAACTTGGGCATATTCCTGTAACAGATGACTGCTGAGAAGTTTGAACATTTTTGGATAAAGCCAAAGCTATCCATGCGTATCTAATTTTACAACATGGATGCATTTAAGCCTTCTCCTTTTAGCAGGTTCTATAGGTCCTTTTAGAAGAGTCTATATACTGATTTAAAATCTGTCAATGAGTTGATCTTTGAGCTTTTCCTCTGTTTTGGGTTAGCAGAGAAGAACTTTGTTCCACTTGACATTCATGGGACTAATAAGCACGAAAGAACACAAGCATCTGTGTGGATTTCCTTTTGTGAAATTTATAATGAATGTGTGTATGACCTATTAAGTATTTTATCTACATCAAAAACTCAAAGGCGCAGAGTTTTAAGAATTTGTGAGGATCAAGGAGGAAATTGTTACATTAAAGGTAATAGTACTGTTTTATGACCTAGGCAGTTTCACAGAATTTCTCTGATGATCAGAAATGTATGTAAAAGATCTCTTTTTGCAGATTTAAAGTGGATTAATGTTCAGAGCACTGAAGAAGCTTGCAGACTACTAAAAATAGGAAACAAGAACCGAAGCTTTGCCTGCACCAGAATGAATGAGCAATCAAGTAGAAGGTTTGTTCCTCTAATTATAGACATACTTAGTCCCTTTTGAGGGGAAGGGAGGGGACTTAGAATATATGTGAAATGAGCCACTCTACATTAATAGTTTAATACTTCCCTTGATTATTCTGGTTTTGCTATTAAATTCTCTCTGGAAGAAAACTAGGAGGAGCTCTGACTAATAGTAGCTGGACTCAGGTTGCTATTCGTGTCTTTGGACAACAAAAAAGATCAAACCACATTCATTTTTGAGTGCTGTGCATCTTGGCAAGTGCTAGTGGTGCTGTGTGAGGAAAAGCTGGTTAATTTTTCATAACTGGCAGTATAATTCTTGGAAACCTGGAGCTTGTCACTAGGGGATATAGGAAGGAGCAAGTCATGTGGTGTCTTGCTGTGCTGCTAGATTTTTCTAGATGCTTTTAGATTGCTGTGTTCAAGCTGAGCTTACTTGGTATCTCAAGAATTGAACTCCTAGTTTTTACACAGTTCTTGACAGGAATCGGGGAGTATCTGCTTTTTGATGGAGTGAGAGGAAATAGAGAAGGTTGTATGATTTCTGTTGAAAGTACCTAATTTCTTGGTTTTAATGACCTATTAATACTTTGTCCTTTAAGTGTGGAAGGGCCATGTTTTATTTTTAGCTAATACAATTATATGTTACTAAGCCTGCTTTTTTCTCTAAAAGCAAGAGTTATATTGTTCTGTTAGCTAAAGACAGCTGCTATTAAATTTTATGCTCTTCTTACAGAGTTTTATGCCTAGAATTCCTACTGCTTAAGGCATATACTAAAGAAGTTTGTGTGCTGTGCTTCCTGATAAACCAGAAAAACTGGGCACCTCTTGTTTTGTGACTCTTCTCTTTAGTTTCAGACAGCATGTCCACTGCCTGTGTAGATTGTTGTCTAAACCAGATTTACTGGATTTTCATGTGTTACAAATTCCACCTTTCTGGAAAACAGAATTATTTCAAAACCGAACAAGTAACTGTGCGTATTGAAGTAGGCAAAATTACAGGACTGTAGAACTTGGACTTATTCCCTTCTCCCCAACGTTTGTTTCTGAGTTAATCCTTCAGATTTGCTGAGTTCAGATACTGCCTGAGGTTTTTTATATGAAGTGGCTACATGACTACTCATCTTTTGATCGGTAGACTTCAGTGAACAGGCTTGGTGTTTTTTCTCCAAGACAGTTTGTAGGCTTCATGTGATATTTTTCCTTTTCCTGTGTGGGAAGAAATAGAAAGTCATAAAATACAGCTTTTATTGCTGCTTTTCGCTATTGAATGAATGCATTGCAAAAGTAATATATTAAGGTAACTAGTGAATTAATTCTTGTCCTTTGTTCAGTACTGCACTTTCTGTAGCACACAAATTTTACTTTGCTTCAGTGACTGCTTTATTTTCATAACTGATTATTAAAAAGGGCTTCTTTCCATTCCAGTCACAGTATATATTCCATCAGGCTACTCAAGCTAACTGATGAGCATCAGCCACATGTTCTTGGAGTATCAGAGTAAGTGAATGCTTCATGTGATTACCAAGAATGTAAATATTTTGAAAAAATTAGCAAGGTGCAAGCACGTCGAACTGGTGAATTTTCTAATAATAAACAAATTTTCTGAGAGTTGAGAAGGAAATCAAAACTCCACTGAGCACATGAACTGACTGGAAGCTCAGCAGGAACAAGCACAGAAGTGTTTTCTTGTCCCTTACTCTAAGGTTTTCCTGGAGCAACTCTGTCAATAGGGTGTAAATTGAGGAAATTGTGTGTTGTCTCGCACAATGGAGAGGTGGCAAGACTATGCAGCACCAGACTGTGTGTCCTGGTAAACAGAATTCAGGTGCCTGGCTGACAGAGGGTGATCTCTACAGAGAGAGTTGAGTTGGTGCTGAAGGCCCGAGGTGCAAGCTATGCCAGTCTGTGTTTCTGCCTGGGACCAGACTGGGCTTTATGGGTTGAGTGTTTGTGACAACACACTTGGTGTGCTCCTAGAATGCAGATTAACATCATCATCCCTAAAGAATGCTGGTGACATGGTCTTATGCTGCTCCATGGTCCAATGTACAGTAAGAAGGGATCATCAAGTGATTTCCTTAAAAACTGTTCTCCATTAGTATGAAACGCTAATGTAAGTGCACCCTGTGAGAGCAGTGTTAAGTCCTTACACTTAAGTCTCTGCTCTTTTATGGTTTAGAGGATGCAGCCTAATCTTCTGGCCTGAAGCTATTTAAATAGCTTTGTTGGGATAGTATGTCTTTTTTTCTTCTGATTAATTTAGCTTGATACAGAAAAATGAAGACAGCCTGTAACAGAATGTTTTAGTTCAGTCCTAGCTCCTACTGATTTTGTTCTTGTCTCTGCTGAACAGAGATGGTAATAAATATACCTCACTGTGAGATAACACCTTTAAATGTGAGATTTTACAGTGATAAATACTCTTATAAAAGATAACTTGAGAAAAATGACTGCATCTGTAGTTTTTTGCTGTTCTCTCTCATAGTGTATCCCCCTGGCAAAGCTTGCAGCAGCTGTTAGGTGAATGACAGAGTTGTATATTGCTTAAGGAAGAAAAATGCTTTTCATCTTGTGCTGGAAAGGATAAAGAACATACGACTTTCATGCATTTGAAATATGTGCCTCAATTTTTATAGGACTTGAGCAGTATGAAAGGTTATGGTCTTAAGAGTTCATTTAAATAAATTTATGTTGAAGTGACTAATGGTTTGGTCGCATTAATTATCCAGCTTCCAGAGCTTCCTGTATTTCAATAGATTTCCTAATATAAAGTAAAATTTATTGAATTCCTTTGTGATCCAGGATGATTTTCTGATTGTAATCTATTGTGCCATGAGAGACAACTCAGTGGTCTGAGTAGAGCGGCCCTAATTGCTATAGGCAAGCAACGAGCTCTAAGGTGAGCTGGGAAGGACTTCATGTGTGTGTTCTGGATAACTCTTCCATGCAGGTTGTCTTTCTGTGACTTGGCTGGTTCAGAGAGGTGTAATAAAACTCATGTCTTTGGAGACAGACTAAAAGAAGCAGGAAATATTAATAATTCTCTTCACATCCTTGGAAAGTGCATTGCAGCATTGAAGCAAAATCAAAACCCAAAGTAAGTGACAAGTTATTTACATGCCAAATTTTTGGTGAAAAACTAAGTGTCCCTTTATGTTGCTGCCAGCGGCTCACACAGAGAAAAATAGAAATGTACAAAATCTTGTAAGTCTTTATTATAGATGTCACTGGAATACCTGCAAAGAACCTTTTCTCTGTAACTGGTGTTTGTGGAGAGCAAAAAAAGGCAATTTGCAGCAAACTACCAAATTTTTTTTAGTATGTGTGTATGAAAAATACACTTTGTATACAAAGATCCAGTTTTGTCATCTTCCCTTCCACTTGCAAATTATATAGGTAGATTCCTCAGGCAGCTGATAGATCACCTGTATTTAGCTTTTGGCTTGTTCCAGTATCTGCTTTGGAACACTAGGGAGCTGTGATACAGACACTGCTACTTTTATTTTTAAATAGTTCAGTTTGTTGGAGAACCTATGAAATCCAGGGAATACCTTGCTTTTTGAGGTAAATTAACTTAGTCTTAAAGATGAGCCATCCTACTGGATCTCTTTCCTGAAAGAGAGAAACAAAATTAAGGTAAGCTACAATAGCCCACAATTTTTATTTTGTTTCACGACTTTATTTTTTTCCCCTCCTTGAGGATGAAGCCAAGCTATATTCCATTCAGAGAGAGTAAATTGACTCGTCTGTTTCAGCCATTTTTTTGTGGGAAAGGCAAAGCTTGTATGATTGTAAACATCAGTCAGCATACTTCCACATATGATGAAACACTGCATGTAATGAAATTTTCAGCTATAGCCAGACAGGTAAGAGTGTATCTACTTTCTCTGCTATTCTGCATTTTCTGTTTTTGTGTTTTTTTTTTTTTTTTCCTTTGGTTACTAGTGTTTTGTGAAATGATCAGGTAGTATGGATTTGAGTGTGGATTCATCATACTAATTCTTCTGCATGTGGCTTCTCTCTAAAAGACTTCTAGTAGTCTTGACTTCAAACATATTTGTGGTAAGAAGTTAAAACAACTGCAGGTGTCTGATTGTTCAGTTCTACACCACTGATGTTCTGTGTAAAACATAGGGCACTTTCAGATATGACTGATTTATACCACACATCTGAGCAAATGCAGGATTTCAATTCAAACTTTTCATGAATTACTTAACCTGGGGGCAGTTAAGCATCTGTTGCACAAGATGAGTTGTTCACAACTTCTTGGACAGTTGGTGGTGGTAAAAGGAGTATCAGCTTATTTTGTAGTCCAAATGAGATCTTTTGCAATTGCATTGCTCCTATTTGGCTAAATGCAGGTTTTTTAATAATAAGAAAGTGTCTTGGCAAGTTTTTCCTCCATCTCCTTCAGTACCCTTGGGTGGATCCCATTCAGCCCATAGACCTGTGTGTGTCTGCTGTAGCAGGTCAATGACCATTTCCTCCTGGATTATGGTGGCCTCATTCTGCTCCCTGTCTCAATCTCCCATTAAATTCAGGCCTTGGGGTTGATGGTTGGCCTTAACCTCATTCAAGTTCCCCAAAGCTATTTCCTCCAGGGAGTTGGGATGGTGGGTTATGCTATGTTTCATGGCAGAAACATAGCATACAGATTTTAGTCTGGAGCTACAGATTAGTTCTGGCATGTTATTACAAATCTGTAATAGCATGTCTTGTATGATCTCAGAGGGGAAGATTTCTCTAATTTCTTCAGGTGTGACTTCTGTTATAAGTGTGTACTGTGGAGACAAACTTCTCTGATATGTTGTCCTGTAATGTAAATAGCATGAATTGCTGAATCTTGGTCACAGTGTTTAAGGAAGGAGCAAATATTGTAGGGATTTTTCTCCTTTTCATTAACTTTGCAGGAAACTACATCAAAACCTTTATATTTTAGGGGAAGAGAAACCACCTGTCTAGACAAGGATGCTAAGTTTGCTAGCAGATATAATTTCCATTTTCATTCTTCTTAGAGTACTTGAGTCTTATATTCATAAAAGAATAGTTATATTGATAGATTCTTTTTTTCTGCTAAAAGGAATGTAAGTTTTTGTTGACATTCATGTAATCATTAAATATTGTGTAAACCAAATTGCATTCATGCCACTTCTTCCTGGTATTCTGATACCTGCAATATTGATTGCATTGGTAAATCACCTCTGGATTTTTCAGGTTATACAGACAATCCTGCCCAAGAATTTTGGTTATTTTCCACCAAAGCTAGTTGGAGGTGATGACAAACCTGTCATGAACTTTGATGCTGACACATCTATAGATGACTTTGCTGACAGCACTGAAACCTCTGCACTAGAGGAAGTGGACATCACCATTCTGAGTCACGAGGTAAATACATGTCTACTTAGAACTGCACCTAAAGCAGCAATTGCTATTATTTCTAATATTGTTTTAGCAGAAGAGATGTGCTGGAAGCTGCATGAAATGGGAAGTTTAAGTTTCTGTTCAGTGTCAGACTGACTAGACTTAGAGTGGCCTAATTTAGTGTAGTTGTGGAAAGATGCCCTGTGGCTTTCTAGTTAGGTCAAGTGCTAAATTTGGAATTCAACCGATTGCCCAGCAAGAAGACTAAGGAAGCAGAACATATCTTTAAAATAACATAATTTAATTTTTATGCCTTTCTTTTTTTTTTGGGGGGGGGGAACAGCAGTCATGACTTAAGATGCAGCATTTTAAAAACAATGATATACAACCTAATAGCAATAAACCGTAAAAATAAATTAGGCTTTATGTTGTACGAACTAATGTATAAATGCCAAAACAGAAGTAAACTTTTGATAGCAGACACCATCAAGATGGACACAGGATGTATTTTCAGTAGAAATTAATGTTTGAAAATATTTAAATTTTGGTGCAGACCCCCAAAAAGCATAGGCTTGTAAAAAGTGCCTTCTGTGGATGGCTGTCTGTATGAATATTTTGTTTGAGATGCATGTCAGTATGTGTTTCAGTCTTGGTTTTTGAACTGAAATATTTTAAATTCAGGACCTTTTGAAAGCTGCAGAGGACTTAAAGGAGAAGTTAGCAGCAGAAAGGCGGAGTAAACTCCTTCTGGAGGTGAAGATCCGTAAAGAGATGGCAGAAGCAATGTTTCGACAGCTGTTGGAAACAGAGGAAGCCTGGAGGCAAGTCCTACTGCAGTCTGCTTTGAGACTGAAAGGATTTAAACATGTGTATAAATGCATACATGTGGATGTACATACATATTTACATGTATATTCAGGGCATACCTAGTCATGGTATTTAGAGAAGATAGGGCCGGACAGTTTCAAAACCTCAGAAGCAAGGGAAAGAAAACATTAGACTTTCAGATCAGCCTCTTCCCATTTACAATGAAAAAGTAATGCTGCTTTCTGTTGGACTTTCCTCTGTTTAATTTGTAATTACTGGAGCTTGTCCTGGCTTGTTATTACTACTTAGCAGATGTGGAAGATTGTTACAGGTATCCCTCTGAGACTTATGGTTCTTCCAAAGCATACACTCTGTCATGTCAATATGCATGCATGTGCTTAAAGTAGTTTGAATGGTTTCTCTTTTGAGCTCCTCTGCATGACTTATGAACCATTATTAGTTTACTGTCTTAGGGATTTCTGTGGCTCCCTGCACTGATGTTAATTTAGGATTTTTTTTCAATCCAGATTCCTCAAGTTGAGTTCACTTCCTCTTAACTTTTCTTTAAATCAGTTTCCTGCTGTTTGAATTGTCAACAAAAATTAACACCAAGTTGCCAGCTGAGCACGCTGTGGTTTAACATCTTCACTGCCTTTAAAATTGTTTGATTGCCCTTAGCCAAATACATGAATTAGCATTGATACTTTCTCTATTGAGGTGATGTTCTGCATCATTGATGGGGGGTGTTTTTAAATTTTGACAGTATAGTGTAACGTACTGAAATAATAGCTGGAGAGGGACTTCTCACAGAAGTGTATACTGACAGGACAAGGGGGAGTGGATTCAAACTGAGAATTGGTTTAGATTGGTTGTTACAAAAAAATTCTTCACTGTGTGTGATGAGGCACTTCAACAGGTTGCCTAGAGAAGCTGTGGATGCTCCATCCCTGGAAGTGTTTGAAGGACATGTTGGAAAGGTCTGGTGAAAAATGTCCCTCTCGCTGATAGGGAGCTGAGAATTACATCATCTTTAAAGTCCCGCTGGGCCATTTTATGATTCTCTGAAAATTAGTTTGGCGTTTATCTTAAATGGAAAAAAAGAAAAGCCAACCAAAACCCAAAGTGAAAGATGCCCCCAGGATATATGCTTCAAATATAACATCTAAATGGGCGTGGTCACTTCTATCACTGTATGTTGGTGGATTTTCTTATAAATTTTTGTTTTGACAAGCATTAAGTGTGTGTTCCTCTATAGCACTATTTTTTGGTATATACGAAATAGAAGTTACACTTTGGTGCAAGTCTGTAGGGTCATTGAGATTAAAAGGTAAAAAGTACTTTTGTCTTTTTGTTTCGCTATTTCTGATTAGGGAAATAACTTTAATACTCTCAGTTGAATACATGTAATAGCTGGAATCCAAACATATCATATATAACTAACATGTTCTCTTCAGCAACCGCTTGGAAGATATGAAAGACAGTTATGAGGAAAAACTCGAGAGCAAATTTGAAATGTATAAAGAGGCCATTAAGAAACATGCATATATGTGTGCAATGGAACAAATTGAAGACCATTATGTTCCCATAGAAGAATTTCTAGCTGAACAAGAGAAAGTTGAGGTATGACTTGACTGTCATTAAAGTGTGTTCTAGCCTCTTAACTGTAAATTTTGCTTTTCTTTGACAGTATCACTCTGGGATTTTGGATGTAACACTGAACAAGGAAAAATAACTAGCAGTTCAGCCTTGCTGTTCTGTGTTCAGTGCTCACCATAGGCATACAGATTTCTTCTCTCAGCTCTAGTGCACACATAAGCCTCATGATTTTTCAGGGCTTAGTTTAGTTAAATCCAAGTCATCTTTATCTTTGTGGTGCAATGATTGCACCAGGAAATGATTGCAGGGGGATGATGTGTACAGGAGTCTGGCTCTCCAGAGATCTTTGGGATCATAGGATGCAGAGTAAGATGTTGCTCTGAAAGGGTGATGGGGAATTTGTTGCAGGATAGCTATTTTAGTTTTAACTGATCTCTGGTCTGGAGGTGGTGGGAGGATTGTGGGATAAGAAACTCAGGAGAAATCAAACTTCATGCAGGAGTGAACTGAATCTTGTGAATGTACTTAAACATAGAATTGCTCAGAGTTGGCACTGGTAAGTTGCTGCTCCTTTTGCAATGCAGCCAGGTTAGCCATGAGCAACTCAGTTTTCTAACCTCTGCACAGATGGTTAAGTGCATCCAGGCAGCAGATGAGCCCTGTGGGTCTTGTTGTTTTCAGAAGGTTTTTTAGTGGAAGAATAGAGCAGCAATGGTGTCCAACAGGGGAGCTTTCTCACTGCACTCTCCTGTTTGGAACTGATAAGACATCACACTCCATCGAGAGGCAGGTTCCTTTAAGACATGAGAAGTGGGTTTCTCTTGTAGATTGCAGTATATAAATGTTTCTGCTTTTAGAGCTCTCCATTTGGGGGCTGACAAGCAACACCATATTATGTAATGGCCTCTGTTTTTCCAGCTCCTTCACACTTGTCTCTTTTCCTCACTTAGATTCTATGTTCAGTTAAATCCTAGCTATACACTATACTAGAGTGTGCAATAAGAGTTTTAATAGTGCTCTTATACTGGCCAAGAAGGCTGCAAGAGAAGATTCAAAGAGCAAGATGCTTTTGGTAGCAAGTCAGATAAGAAACTACTGAAATCCCTGAGATGTTGAAGGGTTAGTTGACCAAGGAAAGCCCAGCATGTGTTTGAGTGGGCAGCTTCAGAGAACCAGAATTAGATGAATAACTTTTCTTGATGATGCCATTTGTTTGATTTCTCACTCTGAAATACCACCCCAGCAATCTGACAGGCACTGGAACAGAGTTCGAGATTAAAATGTAGCTCTATGAAGTACGTTCTTCCTTAGGAAGCTAACTCGCAACAGTGTTTAGCACAGACACACTAAAGTTTCTTTTCTGTCGTATGGTTACTTTTAATACAGTTTGGTAATCCTCAGACTGGAAGAGCTGACTCCTGTGTAAAGAAACATCCTCGTAGATGTTTTTGTGGCCTGAGTGTTATCCCTTACCGTGATTTCCTAACCACAGCCTGTGAAATGATTTAAAAATGCATGTGTGGGTGTGGTGTAATTGAAGGATGTGCAGTAATGCATCAGATCAAGCAGAAATGCAGATAAATTCTGCCATAAGCCCTTGGGTTTTTTTTCAGGATAGAGAGAAGAAAATACTGCAATTGGAAAGGCAGCTTGATGAACAGTCAGGGAGGCTGTTGGCTCAGGGAAGTCTGAGCTCGGGTAATCTGACTACTGAAAATAACATGGAACGAGGTAGGAATGAAATCTGAGTATTCAAAGTTCAGTTTACTTCTGGTAGTGTGTATTTAAAAACTTTTCTTTTGCCTGTAGATCTTGTGGACAACACAATGAAGAGAGCCAATGAAGGACTGCAGAAACAATGTGAAGAGAAGGAAGAGGTAACTCTTGCTTAGCATTTATCTGAGGATAATAATTGTAAACTCTATCATGGTTGTGCATTGTAGACAAAAGCATGAAGATTCCTGCAAATGGGCATTGAGCTTATAAAAAAAAAGGCCCTTGCACAGCTGTGGATGGCTTTTACCAGAGACTGTTCTGGCTTTATTCTGGTCTGTAAAACCATTTCCTACTGTAACAGGTCATGGTGAATGTGGTGTGAGTTTGGAAGTAAGGAAGAATGTTTAGCCTTGTGTTGGAATTAATTGTAAATATTGCTGCCATGACCTCAGTGCTTTCCTTCCTGAAATGCTGCCTGCTTTTGCACAGGGGAACATTTACAGAATCTGGTAATAGTTTAGATTTTAGATCTAAAATCAAAATAGTGCCTTAAAACAGTTCTTTCTGGAAGTACTCAACTCCACTATCAACTGAAACTTAAGGTGAATATCTCTGTTCTTCAAACAAGATCTCTGTGTTCTGAATACCATGTAGGGGGGTAGGTATTATGGAAAACATTAAGCATGCATTTGTAGTCTATTCCTTGAGTGATCTTCTTGTGATGATACAGTTCATTTCCCATGTTTAAAGAGGATGATGAGAGTGGAACAGATAAGGCTTGCGTTTTTCTCTAATATCAAATATGAGTAGGAATTGGAGAAATAGTTCCAGCTGGTTCTAATAAACCATGTAAATGGAAAATGAACTTAAATCCCTTTCTATTGAGAAAGAATACTCCAAAAATAACTTCTTCCTTACCAAGTTTAATGTCTTGTGCTATGGCCGTAGCATTTGTTTTCCATTCCTGTTTTTGAGAGCTCTACATCATTTTCCCATGTCATTTTCAAATTTTGGTGAAAGTTTGGCTTTTATGCTTGTTATGAGTACACAGTTATTGATGGTTTTGTGTGGCTAGAAAGTGATAGAATTATGAGATTTGATTCCTGGCAATAATTAAAGCAAGAATGGTTTAAAGCAGTGCCTTTCTGCTGCTTTGCCTCAAAGATCAGTGCATGTGCAACTTATAATTCACCACTTTTTTCTTCCCATTCAGCCATTAAACATGGGCAAAGGTGTGAGGATTTTTAGCAACTTTGTAGAAATAGATTAATGATAACATCTATTTTTCTGCTTCAGAATTTCTTTTGCCTCTTGGGGCTTAGGCTTAATCCATTAATATTCCCATCAGAAAGGTGAGGTCTTCTGTGGTAACTGCTTCAATTCTTTATATGATCAGTGATAATGAGACAAAAGTGTTCTTTTAATTACTCTCACTGAAATGGAGCAGGCTGTTCCAGATGTAGCTTAGTCTGTGCTACTGTCCATTGATTGGCAGGTCTGTAAATCATAGTAGCTTCAACCAAACAGCCTTTGAATGCTCCAGCTGTATTTTATCACCTGAAATGATGAGCTGGGACATAGGAGGTTGGGACAAGCACACTTCCTTTTTTTTATCTTGCAGTTTGCCCTGTTCTAGTCATAAACAAAATTAATGTGAAACATGCTGTTTTGAACTTCCATGTGTATGGGCTTTATTTTCAGCTTATAAAATCTCTGAAGTTTAAAATACAGAAACTAAATGAAACCCTGCTAGAAGCTAATGAAGGCTACAGAAAAATGGCAGAAGAAAACAGTCAACTGAAGCACACAATCATGCTCAAGGTTTGTAAATGATTTAAAAACAACTTTATTATGGCTTGTACCTGTAGGTTGTACTGGATGCTTCTGCATTATTTACATGTAAAACCACTGTTAAATTAGCAATTTGTTTTGATATTAGCTTTTTTCCTGTGCCAAACTTCCTGAATTATGAGCTCAGAGCCCTTGTGTTGCACTACTTGACTCTGAATCTTGTAAGACAAAACTCATTTTTCAACTTTAGTGATGGACTCTGTCAATAGGGTAACTCTGCTGACAAAGCCTGCTAATCTGAAGATGTCAAGCAAAGAAAATACTACTTAGAATTCATCATGAGGCATGTTGCTGAGGCATTTTGCTGAGGCAAGCAAGGTGTCAGTGCACAAAAGTTACTGCCACAAGGCCTAAGGATCTATGGCTTTAAAGCTGTACTGATGGTCCTGCCAGAGGTGGCCAAACTGGATGACAATTATGGGCAAATAAACCATTTAATACAGAAATAGACATATATCCTTCAAAAGCAGGGATTTCCTAAAGTTTACAGCATCTGACCTCAGATATCAACTAGATTCCTAAACAAAAAAGAAGAGAACTTTCGAACTCTTGGCACTTTGAATCTGTGCCTCACTTGTAATCTGCAAATTTACAGGTATAATAACTGCTTGATGATGTCTTTCCTTGAACATTAGATTACCTTCTGCATGCTTTTTAGTTTAAATCTGAGACTGAAAATTATTTTACTTCAGCTTCGTAATTGGAAGTTACCTTCCTATCCATTCTTAATAGGAAGGTGATTTTGTTAACCACAGAGAATAAAGAGTGTATTTCATGCTCCATATTTTTCCCATTGGAAGTATTTATTCAGTTCTGGTTATCAGACTTGTGACATAAGAGTTTTGATTTGGCCAGTTTTGCTTTCAGAAACTGCAAGGCCAGAAAGCCACCTTTATTTGGTTCCTAGAACAACTTCAGTTCTTGGCATAGTGTGGCTAAGTATTTTAGCATCAGTCTCTTAAGTCAGACTTGATCTCTAACTAGATTTTATGGCCTGTATTTTGCTGGGTTTTTAATTACTTTGATGTAATTTAGAGGAAATGGGTACTGAATAGCCATATGACACAGTAATAATAAGGGTGTTTATGGGTTTCATAAAATAATGTGAACCAGAAAATTACCTGCATGAGAGAGACCATGCAGTGTTCACATCCTCAACACAGATTTATCCTCATAGGATCAAGAAATGAGTAGTCTTCAGAACTGGGCTAAACGTGTTCTTGAGCTTGAAGAAACTGTGTCTTCCCTGCAAAAAGAGCTTGAAGAACGGAAAAAGCATTTCTTTGTAGAGTCAAAGCAGCAGAAACCCAGGAGAGGTTTGCTGGCTAACCTGAAATCCACAGTAGCATCCACTGCTAGTACACCTCTAGGTAAAGGCTGGGGGAAGTATGAGGAGGCTTCACCCTATTCAAGAAAATAAGTACTGTTGCCTCATAAAGCAAAAGAATAATATTTGATAAATCAAAGTGTGCAATTACTGGGCTTCTTTATTAGTCTTAATCTGTTGGTAGCTCTTTCTCACCCTTAGATGCCATCTCCACTGTCATGTTGACTGACAGAAAAATGTTTAATACAGAACTTTTAAAACTGATTTAGGGTTAAATTTAGAGCTATAAAAGTTTGGGTCTAGGCATGTGCTTTTACTGTTAATACAGGGATGTGATTTGAGAAATACATATATTTTAATTGTGGAGTAACTGCTATCATGGTCTTCTGTACTGATAAAGGCATGGTTCATGCAAAGGGGGATGTTCCTCATCTGCTGTTCATTATGTTTTTAAGCCATTTTTTATGTAATTACTGATTCCTAGAAATCAGATGGTTTGGAAACTTAATCCTAAGTAGTTAAAATAGCATGGTTCTTCAGTTAATATTCTGGTTTTGACCTGGAGACTCCCTTCTTGGGAGCAAACTAAGCAAACTGCTAAAGAAGGCAACGAAATGAAGTCTGATCTGGCTCCTTGCTATTTTTCAGCTGACATGGCTTTGTAAAGAAATTTGTTTTAATAAAATTTGAATTTCCACTAGGAATATACATTAAACTTTGAAAAATGTATTTAATAAAATTTTCCATTGCTAAATTCAGTTCTGACTCTTCATTTTATAACTCAGCAAAACCAAGAAAAGGAGAGATCATAAAATTAGAGCCCAAATAATGACAGTGATTGATATAGGATGATCTTGAGTTGAAAGAGTCATATCCTTGATTATATTACTTAGCTTTTATCTAGTAGCTTAAGGATGGAGGACTGGAGCATGATAAAATTTGAAATAGTTGTCCTAGAGCTCTTTCCCGTCAGCGAAGGTGAGAGGTTTTTTAACTACTGTCAGAGTATAGTGCCTGTAATTGCTGGAGGCTTGCTGTGGAATAATCTGTAAACTGGATTGATCAGTCTCTGTAATGGTGCTTCTCATAGTGGAAGGAGACTGAGTTCAAAGGAAGAACCAAAGGAGACAGTAAGTGGTGCAGCCTTCCCCTGTGGCAGGAGGACAGGCCTGCTCTGCTGTGACTCCTCTGGCCAGGTCATTGAGAGTTTTGGGTTGGATTTCTGTGATCAGTAAATCACTCTGACATCTCTTTAACAAGGCTGTAGAGGTTGCTTCAGCCACTGCTTCTCATGTTTTGAACTGTTTCTGTTAAATACAGCGTTATCTGGCTTTATTAGTTCTCAAGGCCTATAATCCCTGCAAGGTAGAATTTCTAAAATATTTTTCTACTCCCACATAACCTATTCCAGCTATTAAAAATATTTTGGTGTAGTTATGAGACACTGAATGTTGATCTCTTGAATAAGAAAGCTGTTATGAACAAATTGCTTTGGGAAGAGCAATTAAAACAGAAGTTAAAAAGCCATCAGAATGGGCTAATACTGGCACATTTCCCTAATACCATTTCAAACTACCTTGTGCTACACCTTGGCAGCCTGTCTCACACCTTTCTGTAGCACTAACTATAACCTCCTATTCCCTGAGCAACTGTTCTTTCTATGTTCCCTCTTACTTCCCAGAGCTCTTTGGGTGGCTACAGAAAATAATTTGGAAGACCAAGTTCCATTATTTTGAGCTTTTTTCTTCCTTTTTTTTCAGTTTAAAATAGAATGAAGCCTGTAGCGAACTACTGGCCATTACTGAACTGTTAATGTTTTCCCATGAGCTGCTAATGCACAGTGTAGCTATTATATTAAAGGCTTTTGAGAAGCTGTTTTCAAGAATAGCTGAGGGTTGGTTCTTCTCTTCATGCCTTCCAGGACAAAGATATCCCTAGAAGGATGCAAAAAGGGTTGGTGTGGTCCTTTTCAGTTTCTCAAAGGTGGTAAGGAAAGCAGAATCCATGCATCTTGGTAGTGGTGATAATCAGAAATTCCTCTGTTTCACATGAAGCATCATTGATTAGAACATCAGCTGTTTGTTTTATCTCAAATCACTACCATACAACTTGCTTCAGATTAAGTGTTTATTAAAATTAAAAATCACCATATGATAGAAACTATTTACATATTTAACTCATAGCCTTTGAAACTGCACAGTTTGACTGAAGGAAGCCACTGGAAAAGAAAAGCCATGACTACTTCTGCTGCTGAGCTTCAACTGCAGGCACACTGAAGCTTTCTCAGAAAGGTTTTAAGCTTCTGCAAAGTACCATTTGCCTAAATATTGGGCTGAAGGATGGCAAAGATGTGTGCTGGGTTTCAGTTGTAAGAACCAGTGTCACTTTGAAAAATAATTAATCTATGCTGTGGTTACATTGCAAGTGCACTAGCTCATCTGTTTGGGTAAGTAATTTGATAGAACAACTCAATGTAAAGAGCTTAGCAAATTGCATTCACTTTAAAAATTAGATTTGTAATACTGAGCAACAACCAACAGTGTCACTGCAATGTAACTTGATATCCTATTGCATGTTTCCACAAATTGTTTTTGATAGTGCTAGAGCTACTTTTAGCTTTCAAACAGATTTGAGGTTAGTTGATTAAAGCAGCAAAAATATAAGGAATATTCTCAAATAACCACAGAGGATTAAAAATTAAGACTAAAATATTTTCACTGGTAACAGTTTCAGTGACTGCAATGAAAGTATTAACTTCCTTCAAAAGCCTGTGCTTTTCCATGGACTTCAGATGATGACTTTGGCCTTGTGGGAAGCTGAAGGTTGAACACAGAGTGAGGTGTGCTGCCACAGCTGCAGTCTCATGTGCTCGTCCTGCACTTCTGCGTCTGTGATGGTTTCGCAATGCTTTGAAAATTATTTTAAACTTAGGGTTTTGTAGCAGTAAAACAGAACTTTTTTCAGTGTAAAGAATTAAATTTATAACTTCCTCAAAGGAAACCTTGACACTTCAGAAAGTCTTACAAGAGGTGACAGTATGCCCTGATACTACTGCAAAATGACAAGGATATAAAAATAATTTTTGCCATATTCTGTATTTCAGAAAAGATGATTTAAGAATGTCACCATGTCTTAAATCTGAAATTCCCCTTTGTGACTTTTTGTTTTGAAAGCAGCTGTTCATGCATCCTCTCAACCCTTTTATCAAAGTCTCCTTGTAGCATATTGCATGACTTAGATCCTGAGAAGGTCTTGTCAAGCTGTACCAGGGCTGACTGCTTTCCTTCCTTCTCCCTCCCCACTCCAAAGAGCCTGTGTGCCTTGGGCTGTTTCTACAGATGCAAAACACAGAGCCTTTAAGGAGAGCTTGAAGCTTTAGAGGAACTGTTTTACCCAAATAAAAACATTATTTCTCTGCAGAATTATTTTTTCCTTCAGCATTTCAGCTTCCACACTCAGTTAAGACATCTGAATGCATGAAGTGGTTTGAGCAGTCTGTTCTAAAGATAGTCTGTGCCAATGATCTATGGCAATAGAAAAAGTGTCCTTTGCTCTATGGCTGTTGTTGATACTGCCCTTCTGTTGCTGTGTAGAAGTCATCAAGCACACTCTGTAGGTAATCAAAGGTTGGCCTCTCTTCTGCTTTGTCTTTCCAGCATGTTTTCATGATATCATAAAGCTCAGCTGGGCAGGTTTCCATGCGTGGCATTCGGTACCCACGCTGAAGAGCAACCATCACATCAGAATTGCTCATACCTTTAACAAAAAAAAAAAACAACAAACAAAGAAGAAAGCTTTGATAAAATTATCTCCATCACTAGAGAAATTATTTCTTCTTTTTTTTTTCCTTACTTCACTCCAAGGATTTTCACCCACTAGTATAAGACCCTTGCTACTTATTAAAGGTAGCTCCCAGCATGAGTTCAATAAACAAGGTCAAGGTGTGCACCAGCAATGAGGGACTTGCTCTGGAAATCCTGGTAGGAACCTTTCCATTTCTGCAGTTGAGCATCACAACCCCTTTGGTGCTGAGTCTAACAAGACTATAGGAAAAAAAATCACAATTCTTGTCTCCAGAACCAACTCTGTTCCATTTTTCTGACCAGTCCTGTCCCCATTTATTCTGCTTCCTGTGGTGTTGTGATCCCCAGCAAAAGCCTGCCCTGGAACCAGCCTTCATTTCTAGCTGCAGAGATGCTCTGCTCTGCTTGCTGGAGACCCATCCATTCTGAGAGGGAGAGCAACCTCCCTGTTTGACCACAGTGCCAGTCAGCCTGCCCAAAACGTTCATGTTTTCTTCTACATCAGCTTTTGCGTAAATGCTGCTGATTGCAAGACACTGGACAGCCACTCACGAAATCATGAAGTGTAATAGGCAATTTCCTCTCTTGTCCAATTCTTGTCATGCAAAACCATCTTGCCAGCTATGCTGAGCTTTGCTTTTTTTTCCTGCTATGGTTTTCTTTCAGAGGATAAGAACTGTAATTACCAGCAGTGAATCCTGTGTCTCACATGCCAACTAATATACATGAGAGAGTCCTGCCCCTCTTTCTCACCTCTTTTTTTTATTTCCTGTCACCCCTCACCCCTTTATCAAACCCTTGAGAAACTGGTTCACAGAACAATTTCAACACCTGCTCTCAGGAGATCAGCTATGTTAGGGCCAGCTTTTGGCTATTTCAGGCTCACCACTTCCTACCCAGAAACCTGCCTTTGGGATTGTCCCTTCCTCTGCAAATCTTATCAACCCAGTGGTTGCATTACCTTCTCTGGACACAGAATCTTTTCTGTACGCAGTGACTGCTGTTTGTTCTGATGGCTGGGCACGCTGCCTCGAGCTTTATGCTCACCAGAGAGGGCTTTCCCTTTTGGGAAGGGCATCCCAGACCTCTCAGCCCCTGGCATCTCCTCAGGCTAAATGCTCCATGTGGTGCAGTTCTGCCCCAGAGCACACTTCCCTGAGGTCTTCTCAGGCCATTCAGCCTCTGGTCAGGTCTGGGCAGGACAGTCTCCTGCACACACGTGCAGGGAGAGCAGCTCTGCTCATCTGAGAGGAGGAGAATGGGTCCTGCTCTGAGCAAGGTCAAGAGTGGAGATGCAGAAGTGGTTCTGTCTTAAATCCTTGGTGCAGCGCTGTTGCTGCAGACTGTGCAGACCTCTGTCTGTATTACCTGACTGCTATGGCTATGGTTTAAGCCACTTGGCAGCATATTTGAATTACAACCCAATGACAACTTTATCCAATATAACTACTTGGATTATTCAAGATGACCATAGTTCTTATAGTTGACTTCAGCTCAAGCCTGTTGGCTTTAAGCTTTTCCAAAAATACCCTCAGCCATGTAATCTGAGTCTGAATCAAAGTGTTTCTTTGGGCACATATTTTGTATTTTCAGTTCCTCTTTGGAAGGAGAAGGGAAGTTTTCCTGAACTAATACTGGCCATGTGCAGAAAAGAAGTAGTTCAAGGTAGGGGAAGGGCATGTTGTCACAGACTAAGGAATTACTGCTATATGGAGACAAATTAAATACAGGAAGAAAGTCAATAAAGCATTTTATAGAGAACAGTGATTGGATGCTTGAACCTAAAGAAATGAATTGTATATAATACATGCAGTAAAACAGTTATCCCTACCATACAAAAGCTTAGTTAACTGTGCTGCTACATGAATACTGCTGCTACTGGGCTTTTGTGCAGAATGGGGATAATTTTTTGGGTTTAAGTACTTTATAAAATTGTGCTTAGATCTGCTGTCTGCAGGACTGATTGTTACACTGTGAATGCTAAGGACAAAGCCTGTGTTTCAGCTACCCTTCAAGAAAACTATCTGTTTAATATCCATTTGAGTTCAGAAGCAAAAAATGAAAACACTTTTATCAGTATCCAATAGTAAATATGTATATACATACTTCCATGTGTTTGGGGTTTTATTTAAAACAAAAAGGGTTACCCACTGTCCAAGCAGTATTCTCAAAACAGGTACTTGTTTACCTTTTAAAATTGCTTCAATTTTTTCTTTTTGTAGCTAAAGAATTACCTGTCTTATCATATCTACATCCTAATCAGTAAAAGAAATACAGCCCACATACATATTTATCACACTTACACCCTCTTGAATGCTAAAGTTTTAGAACACGTCTGTTAATTTATGCTGTGATAGCGGTCAGGTTTCACAAAGACACATTTCTTTATGTTAGGGCCTGGGAAATGATGTGAACAGAGTGGTATGGAGGAAGAATCCCACTGTACAGAAAGGGTCATACCTTGTGAAGAACAACAGACATAACTGGAATGCAATTATGGATGTTGCCAGTATTGACACACCATGTAACCACCCAGAAAATAGGTTATAGCTACCAATTCAACTTATGTGCCCACGGAATCAGAGGTAGCTCCTGAAACTGTAGTTCCACTAAAAGTTTTGAGTTTCTCAGGAGGAGAAATAGCTGTTGGAATTTAAGAACAAAGATCACAAAAGCTCCAAGTTTCTTGGCTAGAAATGCTTCCTATCACACTGAGTACAGGTATTAGCTACTTGCCAGTTTCAACTCCAGCTGTTTCATATGCAGCTATATGCTGAATAGTTTGGTTGCTAGAGCTGGTTAATAGTAATAATATAAAATTGAAAATAATACTTTGAAGCTTTCCCATTAGAAAAATCAAGTTACTGTTTCTGTCCAGTGGCTACTGGTTACAACCCATCACCAGGTTACTATTGCCATGCTGGGGTAATTTGCCCAAATCTGTCACATCACTTCATGTAAAGTAGATTGGTCACCCATGTATTTTGCTGTGATTCTGATTTTCAGAATCAACTTTCAATCTAACAGGCTATTTCAATTTATACTTATATTTAAAAGAGATATGTATCTTTCTTCCATTCTAATGCAAGCAATACCTGCAAATATTAAAATAAAATACCTGCAATCTTCTTATATGCAGTCAAGAGCCTTCCATATGTAACTGCTGGTTGACAAATGAATCCACAGTGCATGGAGTATTTATGGTCCTCATAAAAATGCTCCCACATTTAAAAAAATATTGCCCAGACTTCCTCTAGAAGAGAGATTTTCTCACAGCAGTGCAGCAGTACCATGTCTGCTGTACAGACTGACTTTGTTCTTAAAATAAAACCATGATATCACTTATGAAGGTAAAGAGAGCAGATTTAGCTGCAGAATTAAGTATTAGATTGAGTTTTGTATTTGCAGGTGACCTTGTAGGTTTGCTCAGAGAAGGACCACGTTCTAAGCAGAAATTCTTCAGAAATAATCTTGTGAACCCAGCTCAGTGCAGGAACTGTCTGTACACACAGGCAAGTGCTAACAGGGTAAAAAAAAAGCATCTTAACTATGGGAAGAGCCATGAATTACCTGGCTGCACACATCTCCCCTCTGGTCCTTCCTTGGGACATGAGCACTGTTTAAGAAGAGCTTTGGGAGGACCTGCTGTGCTGTCAAGTATTTCGAAGTCCTCACCTACAAACTGACCCAGAGCACCTAGCCCTGCAAGCAGCCCTATCACTTCTTGAAGTTTAAGGGGCCTAGTCTTCAGCTTAAGTGTTTTCCTGGCCTAGAACTGTGCCATGAGAATGTCTGGTTTGGCTCTACCTCTTGTACAGAAAGTCACTATGTTCTTCCACAGCACTGTAAAGTTGGCTGCCATCACCCCTCTCCCACTGCCCAAGTCTTGTGGGATTTCCCATCTCCCTGTGTCCAGAGGTGTTCAGCCTACTGTCACTTCAGGGACTCAGGTCTGCCTCTTGACCATTTCTGGCAGATCAGGATGCAGAATTCCAGCTGCTCATGAAGTGGTGAAAATGTTTTCAGTGTTTAAACAGCAAGAGCTGCTGCACTGGAAGCACTGGGAAAGCATTGCCTGGAAGAAATATCTGATCTCCCTTTCCTGTCAGGACCTCAGGGTTCTTTTCAGAAGTTACTCTGCCTGTGAGATGTGCAGTACAGGTGAACATGGCTGTACTTTCCTCATCTGCCCACAAGAGAAGGGAATTTAGAGCAATTTACCATAATCTCAGTAAGCTTAAATTAATGCAGTCTGTTGCCTAGAATTAATCATCTATGCCTGAGATGTAACGATTTTATGTACATGAAAAAAAAAAACAACGCTTCATACAAGGTGTCTCTGTGTGCTGGAAAAATTAATAAATATTTTGTTTAACAGTGAAAAATGAAACGTGAAGCACATTACCATCCCACAGCTACCTAATGCAGCTCCATTTGATGTGCACACATGTGAGGCCTTGTACCTACTGTATGGAACAACAAATAGTAAACATTCCTAGTGGTACATCAACACTGCTTTAGGGTCTGCTTTCATATATGTTTAGACCAGCTAGCACTGACAAATTATTTCAGCCTATTTGCTTGTGAAAACATGCTTTCTTAGTATCTTCACATAACACATTATGTTATTAAGATCCCCAGCAGCTTACAGAGCACTGTTAGAACTTGCAGCACTGCATCCTCGCCACGGGACTGTGCTTCTGTTCACAAAACAGGGATGTCATAAATGCAGGATCTGCATTTGCTGCAGTTGTAACACCTTTAGAATATATAAAAATTACTATATACCCATGGTGCCATCAGTCTTTTTACAAAAATTTACCCAGGAAAGGTATGTGCCTCACACGTACAGTGACTAAGTTTTCAAAGCAGTAAGATTACCTGCAAGACATTTTTCCAGCCATCAGTGTCACTACTGGCAGATGCCAGCTCCTTCCCTGAATATTTTCTTTGCCTTTTAGCATCAAAGTATAAATACAGAGTAAAACCACAGGCTCATACCTGGATAAGGAATCTTTCCATATGTAACAATTTCATACAGGAGAATCCCAAATGACCACACATCAGATTTAATAGTGAAAGATCCATAGTTAATTGCCTCTGGTGCCGTCCATTTGATAGGGAATTTTGCACCTAAAAAAAAGTACGCTCTCAAATAGTCACTTTAATCCATTTCACATTCAGCCACAGATGCAAAAGCAGTAGCAAGACATACCTTAAAAAGCCATATCTTAAAATACTGTCTTTCATATCTAACTAACTGATTCCAGAAATTGCCATAAAAAAGCAAACTCTTTCCAGTTAAATAAAAACATTCAGGCAGCCTTTGTTGGGAATACTACATTAATTCATTTGACAATGAGGAGTAATACAAGCAGAATCTCTCTAATCCTTTTTTAGCCTGCTCTAACATTCTGGCACAAAATACCAGGTGAGCTAGGAAATTTTTCTGATAGCAGAAAACACATCAAAGAAACTTGACTTAAAAAATTTATAACCTGAGAAGTTAATTTAATCAATACACAATGTCCAGAGCTAGCTAAAACCCACAGATAAGGGTCTGTACCTCTGAAAACTGCTTAATCAGACCCTTCCTGCTGATCTACTGAATTACTATAACTCAGTGACTGCTGAATAGCTCATCTTCCTTTAATCTCAGCTGTAGTGTGCTGTTATCTTTCTTCTTCAGACTGCTGTTCTTCCCCCCTCGCCCTACGTTACCACAGTATCCATCCAGACTTTGAAAACCTGAGACAGTGTCTTTAAAAGGAGAAGGGGAAAGCCAACAAACTACTCTGGAAAGTTACACTTATGCATGGAGGCAAAAATAAAAACTTTTCACTACAACCAACAATAAAAGGATCCTTGACAACATTAGCAAAACCCTCATGGCAAAAGCCAGACATTCACCTTTCATAGCACATTTTTTCTCTTGCCACTCCTGACCCAGTTACAGTGCTGCACAGGACATGACCCAGCCTTCCAGTGTCCCTACTATGCTGCTGAACATGCCAGTTAATGCTGCAGCTCTTCAAACAGCTCCCAAAGGTAGCCACATCTGCTAAAGCTTTTCTTGTTACCAGCAACTACATCTGCTAGGGTTTCTTCCTTTCCCTAAGTGAAAGGAGGAGATCCACATAGCACGTAAGGATGTTAAGAGAATGTAAGATTACAGTTTCTTGGCCTTTTATTTTGTGATATGGAAGCTGTGACTGTGCAATTACTTTGTTCAATTTAGGAAAAAATTTTGTGCACTTAAATACTCTCGGTTGTCTTCATTGTTCAAATTTACTTAAAAATAAACTCATCAAAAAGCTTGGGCAGGCAGCACAGAGAGTTTACTTGTTCCCTTTATTCATTTCAGAAGTTGTTGGCATTACAGTGCTGCCCTAGGAAGCTGTTATGGCACTTTCTATCCTTGGTGATCGTATTTCTGTTAGGTACAGCCTCACTGCCTCCCACAGGCTGAAGCTTTAAAGACAAAAGTAAAAATACATACCTTCCCTTGCTGTGTATTCATTGTCTTCGATCACTCTTGCTAGTCCAAAATCAGCAATTTTGCACATTAGTAAGTCTGAAACCAGAACATTCGCTGCTCTCAAATCTCGATGGATATAATTTTTTCTTTCTATGTATGCCATCCCTTCTGCAATCTGTAAACAAAAGAACAATTATTTTGATATTTCAATACCATACAGCTCGATTAGCAGGTCTGATCCCTCTTTCTTCATAGGTATCAGCAAAGCCACATCCATTTATTCATTTTTGGTTTCTTTGGAGAATTTTTTAGATGGAAGCCAGGAAAGGAGGGGTTGTCATAGAAAACCCATGCACAGATCCAGTCCTGCAAAACTCTGCTAACAGTAGCAGCTCTGAAAGAATTATTTGGGTGAATAACAGCTGGCAGGATTAGATATGTATGAAAGACATTTCCTGAAACAGAATCTTGAATAAAATTTTCCTAAGATTTCTATTAAAATATCCTCTTTCTGAAATTGTTAACCAGTTTATTCTCTAAATACTAAGAAAAGAGAATGAATGAATCACTTCGGATTTAGGTGTTCTGATGAAGCAGGTACTGACAAAGCAACAGTGCAGAAAAAGATAAAAAACAACCAAACAGCTTTCTATCTACCCAGTATAAGCCTGGACAATCAGGAAGTGCAGAGACTAAGACTGAAGAAATAACTTTATTTTCTTCTACAACAATATATACCTGTTCATACATGAGAAGTTTTCAGCAACAGCCAGCTCTCAGATAGTATCATAAGTAAATATAATCTGCATTTCAGCAGCCCAAATTGATTTCCAATCCAAATTAAAGAGGATTAATAACCTCAAAATATGCACAGGATATGATTTTCTTCCAGGCCTTTTTTTTTTTTTTTCCCCGAAAAGGAAAATGTTTTTTTTCAGAGAGAAAAAAAAAAAAGAAACTGAAATAACAGTGTCTAAACTCAGAGTAATAAAACTGGTGTGTAGACTGTATTCTGTCCAAAAGCTTAAGAGGAGCTAAGAAAAAAAGAAAAAGAAACCCTGTCTTTGGGAGCCATCAGTTTTTATCTGTGTTGCGAGATTGGTGATGGGACATTCCCAGTGAAGGGTGAAGGTTCCACCTATGCCACAGGTACCTCTCTGGGATGTCTGTGGGGTGACAGCAGACCCCTCTTGGCCACATGTGTGGGGAACAGCCACATCCTCAGACCTGGCAGAGGAGCATTAACCACAGGCTCTTTCCTCTCCACCTGAGGAGCAGACAAGTGCTCCCTAGCACCAGAGGTGCTCCTTTCAGCTGGGCAGTAAAGCAGGCAGAGCAGCTGACCAAATTTGAAGAGAACATGAACATCACTTCTGCTTAATCGTTTTTAAAAAGTCCCCAAGGGGTACTGCCAAGGCACATGCTGCCACCACTTACAACACAAAACTACACAGTCTTTGTTCCTCTTTTTCGGTTTAAGCAATGGAAAAATAGAACCACCTGCCCTCCCACTTCCTTCCACTGCAAACCTCTTCTTACAGTCAGATATATTCTTCAGAGAAGTGTGACATTGCCCTTGTACAGTGCAGGGGGGCTCTCACACTAAACCAAGAAGAAACTCTGATGAAGAGAACGAGCAACACCTGCATTCTACATTTTCTAGAAATAAGTAAAACATTTACTAATGAAGGAAGTAGCTACTAGTGAATAATTGCCACAGAGAGCCTTTATTAGGGACTTAAAGATACAACAGAAGATCAATATTTAATTTAGAGCCTGCTCTACCTCTCTCTCCTCCCCACGCCATTACATGGGTTTGGGGAGGAAGCAGAGATGAAAGGAAAGGTTTTGCTGTAAGATCAATGCTGAGTTTAGACTGCCAGCATGGCAGATACATCCAAAATGCAGACAGGTCTGGTAATGTCACCAAAAATACATCAAACACCACAGAGGAATCAGTTTCCTTCCTTCTTCCCTGCACAGATATAACATTTGGGTAAACCGCTGGACACGGAATAAAGAAGAAAGACGTTTCACAAAAGAAACATTTGTGATCGTGATATTTAGTTTCCAAGTCCAACCAAGAAAAGCCTTTCATTGGAAAGATGATTTTATTTCCTCTTATTTGTGCTAGATTCACTGAAAAAATGCAGAAAATTCCAAAATAGGAAAAAATTAACAGCCAGGAACTTTGAATCAGAGAGAGAGGGGAAACACAGTGACCAAAAAAGTGAATTCACATACCTGGTCATGTTAAACCTTTGCTTATAGGAAAAGAAGAAAGAAAAAAAATTAAGATTTTTTGATTGAGGGAATGGGTGCCAGAGCCCACATGATAACTTCTAATGATTATTGTTGGGTTTTCATTGCCAAATGAAATGTTAATGCTAGAGAAATTCATATGAACAAAAGAAAATTAAAGCCTTTTCCCCTCTCTTTTAATGATCATTGGTACCTGTCAAGCCTGTTCAGCTACATGTAACATTTATTCAGGAGCAGGATGGGAAAGCTAATTTGGGCTTCAGGAATATGTTTTGTGGCCTTTAGAAGAGAATTCTGCCTATACTGCTCAAGCGTTACTGCCAAGAAGGGAGCATTTCCCCATCCCCTCTAATGAACTACTGACACACACTTTTAGAAATACCCAAATTAAATCCTTTTAAAAACAACCCAAACAAATCTCTACATACTGGAAGCTATGCAGCAAGGGAAAGAATGAAAGAAAAGTCCTCCAGGAGAAATACGTCACTGCATAAGCCAACCTCTGTAACTGTAAAGCTTCAGCTAAAAGTCACGGTGGGGGTGGGACAGTGGCCTCAGAGCTACTCCCAGCTGCCCACATGGGCTACTCCGGCCCACAGCTTGGGGATGCTCCCAAAAACCAGACTGGAAATGAGTGCAAAACACTGAGGGTGGACACAAGCATCCTGCTGATGCATTTTAAGCAGAGGAAATAACGGAGCATACCCTGAGTTTCACACTGTCTTAAATCTCCTAATTCTCTCAGTTTCTAGGGAGAAGCCTCACTAAAAACAGTCTGCAGCTTTGAAAGGTTTGATGTGGAGGTGTTATTGATCTGGACAGGGCTGTCTTTGGTCTGGGATCAACCTTTCAGTAATGTCCAGATGCATAATAAAATAAAATACACTTCTTGATCACAGAGTTTTCAAAAGGACAGTTTGTCTTCACAAAGTCTTTGTGACTCTTTTTCTATGAAGAGGGCGTAGACTCTTTGAAGCTGGCCATTGAAAACTGTTGCAAAAGACACTTATCTTCAAATGATACATCAGTGAAATAACAATTTTCAGTTTGCAGCAGTGCTTATCCTAAAGGTGAAGTCAGGAAAGGTTGCAAAATCATATTACTCTTGCCCCAGTCAAGCAGCGATGTAGTTAAAGCAGACTCATAAGGAAAAGAAATATAAAAGTAATATATATAATTATGCACTGGAACATTAGAGTGTATCATTAAAAATCAAAGAAGCATGAAAAAGAATATACAGTGGAAATGCCACAATGCCAAATAAGACTAAAAATTAATTGTAATCTAGGTATGGCTTTCTGCTATGACTTTAAAAAAGAGGGTAGAGAGGATTAAAACACTGCATCAAAAATCTCTACTAATTTAATTCTAAATTTACTATTATTTCAATGGCACTGTAGCCTTGGAAGACAGAAAGAAGTTGTCAGTCAAGCTGTAGAGCATAGAAGAATTAATGATAGTATCAGCACTGCATGAGAAAGAAGAAGTGACTGTTTTTAGGACAAAGCTTTGACCCTTTCAAAAGTTATGAGTTTGTTTAGTAAAACCAGGTATAATTTTCCTAACCACAGCCCCTACACATGTGTATCCCACACAGAAGGTAACGGATTTGCATAAGAAGCAGGAAGAGTTTATGCATACAAAAGGCTCACTGAATTTGTGTGGTACATTTTCAGCAGATCTAATCAAGCAGGAACAACTATGAATTCAGGAAATGTCAAACAAAGAATTGGAGGCTCTTCTGGTAAATTGCCTCTGAGGCAAGACAGAAACCAACTAGTAAAACCTGAAGTCTTCCAGTTGCTTTAGGAACTGAAGGAGCCAGACAGGTGCTGATTTCTACAGATGCCACAGCTCTACTCTATACTAACACAGATAGTATGTGCTTGAAGATATGTTTACAAAACTCAGTTTCCCTTAAAACATTCCCATTTCAGAGACTTCTAACATTCAGCTCCAATGCATAAAATTCCCCCAGCCCCTGTTCATATGCACTGATTAAAACACAAGAGACACCTTCAGCTGTCAGAGAGCAGGTTGCTTAGAAACTTAGTTTAGAAACCACCCTAGCAAGCATTTTCCTGCCATCTTGTCCACAAACCTAATATCATATATCGTGACCATTAGTACAGAAAGTAAACCATCAAAGTCCAGAATCCACAGCTGTAAGTTAAGGTAGGTACTAGATCTAAGTGTAACCCAGTAACAGCTATCTCTGCCAAAAATGTCCATCAGCAGGTGTGTTCACCTAACTAGACAGCTAAGTCAGTAAAGCAGAGCAGGAGTGTATTTGATTACTTGCTGGAGAAATGCTTACTCAAAAATAGTTGTTTATTCCACCTAGAGGAGCAGTCCTCATTTTGCAAAGTCAGAATGTTTCACCTCTTGCAAACACATATTTTTTTCAAGACTCTTCAAGGCAAAGGCATACTGAACTCAGAGAGTGGAGCACTAAACAAGCTGCAATGCAAACAACAACCCACAGTGCTCTTCACTTGGAAAATCAGCTTCAGCTGGGGTTTCCTGTACAGCTGCCTGTCTATATTCTTTAGCCAGCTAATAGTCACAGAGACCACGTCCTCCTCTCCCTTTTTCCCATTCCCAGTCCCTCCAGTGTCTTGCAACTTCACACATGGATGAGAGCAAAAATAAGCCACCGTAATGCTCAGCCACCATTTCTTGCATTTTCAGTGTTCCTGAGAAGCTGGGATGGCCTGGCAAAGTGCTTTGCCATAATGGTGTGATCAGAGAGTAATGAAGAGCTCAAGTGTGCGTCCACCAAGAAAAAATAAAAAGTATAATCTTATTTAAGGATCTTTACCACAAGCTTCCTTTCATGCTAATTTTAACATCTTCTGAAACATATCTCTCCAAATTTCTTTCCCCCTTGCTCTGCAGAGAGGTTAGCATCACTTCTGTCAGAATAAATTAGTGTTCCGTTTGTACAAACCCGAGTCACACCAAAAAACTACACATATTTTGTGTTCTCCTTTACACACAGCCTACATTCAGGAAAAGTGTGATCCACAGGTTACCTTAACAGAGGTCTGAAAAGGCTTTTTGTCCATCTTTTCCCCTAAAGACCTACAAATTAATTCAGACTGCCAGAGATAGAGGAGACTGGTGGAATATTTGTGTTGGTCAGAGGGAAATCCCTGGTCTGGAACCACACATGTGCAGCCTGCAAGTCTGTTCCACACAGTCCTGTTATCACTCAATGGCATTAAGGGCTCTTTAAAAATGTGCTCAAAAACCCTACAAATTCTTTCCGTAAGAAAAATTCCAGTATCTCTGTTCCAAAGTTGTGTTTGGGCCTCAGCCAGAAATCCTCAGAGAGGCATTCCTGAACATCCCTTTAGGACGACTGCAAGCCAGTCTCAGGAATTTCTCTTGATGGTCTGCATCTTATATGACAAGAGGGACTTCTCACATCACCTTGTGCAGCACAAGGTCGTGGCCTCTGGGGCCAAGTGCAGAACCTGGCTCTGAGAAGCTGCTGTCATATCAGGGTGACAAGTGACGTCCATTTGAAGTGACCTTCAAAGCTTTGTGAATGACAATCTCTGACCCTTATTATTTTGAAGTGATTTACCCAAGTTGTACACAGGGCTGCTCTTTAGTTCATTATCCTCTTCAAGCCTTAAATTTCTAAAAACACCGTATTCATTTAAAATGAGCACAACATCCCTAACTCCAGAAAAAAGGTCTGCTGTGAAACCACATATGCTTTTCTCTTCACATCTCAGGTCTCCTTTCATACCAATGCTCACAGATACTCTGTTCTCTCTTGAATTTTACACACTATTTTCGAAGCTATCTTTTATTTTCTTTTCTGCCCACTGTTACTCATCTCTTCAGACCATGACCTGGGATCCAGCAAATTTTCCACATCTACAAAGCTTTTAACACACTAAAAATAAATTCTGAAGGACAAATTGAGAGTTCAGAAGATTTAAAGAGCCACACTAAACCAATAATTATAGGAAAAACAGCTCTTCCATACAGTCTATGTGAAATAAAAACCTATATTTGATATACTGAACATCTATATAACAATATGGGATTTATAA
Organism: Bombycilla garrulus; assembly: GCA_013400315.1. Classification (NCBI taxonomy): domain Eukaryota; kingdom Metazoa; phylum Chordata; class Aves; order Passeriformes; family Bombycillidae; genus Bombycilla; species Bombycilla garrulus. The sequence goes on from VXBU01006414.1 coordinate 39,808, forward strand.
TATGCTATAGAATACAAGAGCTCCATTTGGAAAGGACCTTCAGTGATCATCCAGTCCAGCTGCTTGACCACTTCAGGCCACTTTAACCAGCCGTTAAAGCATATATTAAGGACACTGACCAAATGACTTTTAAAATATGACAGATTTGGGGCATTGATCACCTCTCTAGAAAGGCTGTTCTGGTGTTTCAACTCTTCTAGCAAAGAAATACTTCCTAATATCTAATCTTATAATTAATTATTTATATAATAATCTTATTGTGAATTTTTGGTAGGAATTCCTAATGCTTTATTATACCTTTTAATGTTTTCCCATCTTTCCTCATGAGTTACAACAAGTTAACATAATAGGGTACGACAATCTGTAAAATCTAATGCATTAAAAAAAAACAAAACAAAAAAGGTTGGTTAACAATAACCTAGCAGAAATGCCATCATTACTTATTACTAACATGAAGTACAACCTGCAAAAGCAGAATTATTACTCTATTTTTGTTACAAGCCTCCCTGGAGACCTAATTCTGATAACTGTCCAAGAGAAAACACCAGGCTCTGAGACCTTTGATTCAAGCTTTGACACACAAATCACTCTGGAGTCTCTCTTCATTTAAGATTTCATTTAAGACAGAGATAACTTGTATCTTTTGAAACAATTATCCTGGTTTATAAATCACACACTAGCACCTGAAATGCATTTCACAATAATTTACCTAAGAATTTAAAACCAAGAAAAGTACACTGAGGTTAAGAGGAGTTTGACCAGTTAATCTAACTTAAGAAGTGAAAAAATTACACATTTATTAACTCTGAAGAAATATGCTAAGCAAAAACTCACAAACTTGTCCTTACACTTTCAATTTGTAGCTGCTCAAATTGAAAGAAGCCTTTTCCCAAAGGAAGGCAGCTGGGTACTGCTGCCATCTAAACAGGTCCCCAGCAGATTCTAAGAGTTAAACTGAACCACATACTCCCTTTGAAACCTCTTCCATCTATTTCCTCCTTTCATCTAATCATATTTACTTAAAATTTATCTGTAAATTGCATTTTTTAATGTAAAAAATACTGAGGATAAAATGGTCTAGTATGAGTTTCAGACTCTAAGAGAAGTAACCCTCTATAATTTTGAGCACATTTTTTAAGTTTTACCTGAGCAGAGAAGTCGATTAGCTTTGGAAGCAACAGCTTACTTCCTTCATCACTCTTCAGAAAATCCAGCAAACTTCCTGTTAAAACAGAGAAAGATTAAATCAGTGCATCTCATTACAAAAATAAAGGTCACATTGGTTCCCCAATTTTCTGGAAAACAAAACTGATGCAGTGAAGTATTTTGATGTATTTTCAAGTTGACTACAGTAAGACAGTGCCTTTGCATGATTTAATGACAGGAACAGTCAAGTCAGCATGTCAGACATTCAAGTTTTGCTGTTCTCCTGGCTGTATAAAATTCCCATGAGACCATCCCTCAGTTCAGTGGTTCTGAGTTTGATAAGCACCCTGCTCTACGGACCATCAGGAAAGCTGTCTGGGAGTATCACATACCTCAATCCTTTCCAAGTCATACAGACTAAGTGCCTCAACTTTTGTTCTTTAAGTCACCAGCAAAATTGCTTGAAAACAGAACAAAACAAGAAAAACTACTGCCCAAGATAATCTGAGGAGGAATCCTCCTATATTTTGTGTAGTAATGCTCTGTAGAGTCCTTTCCTAGTAGTGCAGGCACCCTTGCAGGACCATTCCTCACTCACCTTATTACACACACCTTTATCAATTCAAGACCCACATAAGGCAATTCCTAAGGTTTGTTTTGATTGCCATGCTAGGATACCAGAAAGAAAAGTTAGGTAGGAAGTCCAAAGAAACCAGAGCTATTGTGGGGATGATCCTCTGATTCAGAAACAATAGAAAATGCTGCATTTAAGGAAAGTGTAAAAATTGTTTATCTCACAAATGCAGTAATGAGTCATAAAATTAAAGCCTCAGCCCATCTTAAGAATAGGTGCTCCTTCCCTTAATATTTGAACATTCAAAAATAACTCTATCATTCCCTTCTTTAAAAAGAAAGGGAACTAGTTTAGGAGAAGCAGAAGAGTTCACTAAACTACTGCTTGCAGACTGTCATGGTTTAATGCCAGCCATCAACCAGGCCCCATGCAGCCACTCACTCACCAGGTCCAATGTTTTTCTCACCTTTTGCCATGAATTCTGTTATAATATAAATAGGCTCTTCTTTGGTCACTACAGCATAAAGCCTAACAAGCTTATCGTGCTGAAGTGTTTTCATGAGGTTGGCTTCCTCCAGGAAGGCTTGCACAGACATTGTTCCAGGCTTCAGAGTCTTCACAGCCACTTTGGTACTGTTATGGTAGTAACCTGCAAGGAAAGAATAAGATCAGTGCACTGAAGTCACTTTGTAGCCCACAGTGTCCCGACTAGCAGGAATTTGTAAAGCAGGTGAGGTTGGATTCCAGGAATAGCTAAGAGCCTGAAAGCAAGTGCCAGATGTAGCACTAATATTTATGCTAGGATTCCTTTTTGTTTTGCAACTTATACAGCACTGCAGAGAAAAATGATCCATTTCCAATTTTTAGAAATCAGTTATCTGAAAAAAACATAAAGCAAGCAAATGTTCTTGCTTCATACCAAGTCTCCATTCACAAGTAGCACCTAAAATACTTGGTCAATGCAAGTTTCAATGAATGTCCACTTAAACTGCCTCAGAACAATAGAGCTCAAGGACTGTCTGGAAGATTCTGAAGTATCTCAAATCCCATGATTGCACTAATTTCATGCATGCCAGGCTCATGCTTATAATCTTTCCTGTAACCCTTAGTGCTCAAAATGAAGCCTTACGGGAAAGTGCAGTCAAAAGGTTCTCGTGACCAAAAAGGACACCCTGCCAGAACTGCAATCCTGCAGTTCTCAGCCAAGATTTAAAACCTGATAGCTTCTTATCACACAGCCCATGCCAGGCATGGGGGAGACTGTGGCTGTGGTTCATTCCTCTGTCTAGCAAACCTTGTAATGTAACATTCTAATTATATGAAAAGCAACTATCAGTAAAGAGAAAAGCAGTGGCTTATTTTCAGATTTAATGTTTGCCAAACATTAAATAAATGTTAAAATAGCATTAAAAATAGAGTAGCAAGCAGTGATCCTAAAGTTTATCTTGTAAGTATAATAAAAGAAATAGTGAGTGAGTGAGAAAGAGGGGTATAAATGCAACTTTTATCCCCACCATACCCAATGCAACATTGTAGAAATATTTCTCAGAAGAGATAAAACCTTCATGACTCAACAAAATAGCCTCATTTCCTTATTCAGCAACAATCTGGATCATCGCCATGATGGATACACCTCTAAACTGGAATTCACCATTTCCTTATGCTATTTACCACCAAACAAAAGAAATCAGTGGCAAAGCAAGGACCTAGTTCCCAGAACTTAAGTGATTGCTCTGAGCACTGCATCTTTTTTGAAGAAGGATCATCACCTGAGAAAAGCTACTATGTCACAATCACAAAATATTCACCTGCATGATTATTAAATCTATTTTTCCAAACATGGTCAGGTCAAAACATAACAAAGACATTTCTCTAAGTTACCTAATAGTATGAAATTACAGCTACAGGTCAAATCTGCTGTTAAAGCTCAGGTATATGGTTTATAACTATCAGAAAAAAGATAATAAATATATTTCTCTCTGTTTAAGAAGCAGAAAGGTTATTTGTATAATTACTACTATTCCATCCCATGCCCTAAAACAGAGCATGAGCTCCACTCTCAGTCTGTTGAATTCTCTACTGAACGTACTAATTAATAGAACTATTTCAGTGAAGCAATCATGACCAACACACTTACCATTAACTATGTAACAGTATTTTACATGCACTAAAGATATCCATCAAACTCAGGTCTTTCTTACAGATACTTTGCTTTGCTACAACATCTCTGTGATACTGAGGTTTTCTGCTGTAAAAAAGTCTACCTTGACCCTCTGGTGGTAATGTACAAAACAAATAGCTGGTGAGAGCACTAGAAATATCTGATCTTGGATTTCTCTCATGTTTATTTCATCAAGTATTGTGAGGGATGGGACACCAAAACAAGGTGGCCATAAGCTCTATGAGCACACTGTAGTAATTCTAACAGCTGCAGAAAAAAATACACTTACAAAGCACCCATTACTTATATTCTAATTCAGACCTTATTGAATAAAAGAATCTTTTACACCTGAGATGCAAGCAAGATGTGACTCATTAATAAACTACACCATAATCACTGCATTTGCCTTGTTAACTTTCCTCTTAGCACTGCTTGAGAATTCTCTTCATGGATTATTAATACCATGGAGCATCATGATTCACATCATATCAGTTCACACTCGGAACAAAAATGCATAAAACATAGACCCTGCTCTTGCAGTGCTGCTCTGGTTCATCACATCACTAAAGTAGCTGTCCAGATGCACTGAACTCCATGATCTAAAAACCTTTGATACCATGACAGGAAGTCAGTTTCTTTGCAGTTTTAGCTACTGTTAAAATCAAATGTGAAGCAAGCAATAGTATGAAAATCTGAAGATTGTGTGATGATATCTCACACAACGAGCCACGTCCTTCTCTACGTGTTAGAATTGAATTCTCAAAAAAATTTAGTGTTTCATGTATTTATTTTGGAGTTGATTACCATGATTTTGACAGAGTAGTACCTTCCATAGTTAGGTTGTCCCCACATTCTGGCATAGGCTTAATCAGGACAAGGTGTGATATGAACTTAAAACAGACAATTGAGGTTGAGCCTACCATTTCTGAACAGGACTGAAGATGCAGAGCTTTGTGAACAAACCTCTAATAAGCAACTTTCTCCTTCCTCTACTTTTCCAGTAATTCCCTACAGGGTAACTGGGAACAGTTGTTTGAGCTATGGAGATCTGACACTGCCAGAAGGCAGAGAATGGCTGGAGCAGTTACTGTTGGAGGAGGTACTGGGAAAGAGTCTGAGGAACAGCAGCTTTTCTGCATCCAATTGCACGTCAGCACTTCACTGCTACAGCCATCATTCAGCTGCAGAACAGAGTAATGCAGCAGCAGCTCCATCTCTCACTCATCTCCACACAGTCCACTAAAGTGAAGGCAGAAAGCCCAGGCTGCACAAGTGATAACCAAAATGCACACATAAATACTAACTTGGTAGCCTAAACCCATAAAATCTCTATAAAATGTATAAAATTGCACTGGTATTGTTAGAGTAAAAACCTGGAAAACTGATAGCAGCTTTTCTCTGTATAAAAGCAACTCTTCAGAGCTGGAGGAGATTCACCTGCCCATTCCATAAAACAGATTCTTTGCACAGATCACACAGGAACACAGCCAAGTGCTTGGGGCATATGGAGGCCTGCTTTTTGTTCCTTACTCAGATTAGGATTTCCTTACTCCTTCCATAATATAAGTTAATTTCCTCCAAACTGTTCAAGAGGAAGATGTCCACATGGAAGGGCAGAAAGTAGTTATAGAGATACTAAAAAAAAGACTATAAAAGCTATAACTGCATAACTTCATGTTGCAGTATCAGCATTATCTCTATATTCCCATATCTCATACAGAAGGGACCTGTGGAAGGCATCTGTGTCCAACACCCCCAGGGACACCTAGAGCTGGTTGTCCAGGATTGTGTCCAGCTGGCTTTTGATTCTCTCCAAGAATGGAGACACCACAACCTCTGCGCCAGTGCTTGGTCACTCACACAGTGAGTGCTGGGAAGAAACCTCCTGGGTTCCACTTGTGCCGTTGTCACTGGGCACCACCCAGAAGAGCCTGGTTCCATCCACTTTGCATACCTCCTTCAGCTATTTACATACACTGATAAGATCCCCCTAAGCCTTTCCTCAAAAGAGACATGCTCCAGTCTCCTCATCATCCTTGTGGCTTTGTTGGATTTTGTCCAGTAGCTCTACATCTTTCTTTACTCAAAAGCACAATTCCACTGTTCCCTCTGAAACCACAACTCCTTGATCAAGAAGAAATTTATTTAGTAATTAAGCCCTGGAACAATATTTCTCTCTAATTCACACAACGGTGACAAGTAATTTTGTTCTCTGTGAGGATGCAGTGTAACACTCAGATCTCAAATCAGGAGAGTAGAGAACCAGATTATTGCTCAGTACCTCTACATAACTCCCTAAATCCCTGGGTGATCATTCCAATACAGTGTTTGCTGACACCCTGCTGACACTACACAGCTGACCTAATATGCTTTTCCATCTTGAACTTCCTTGGTTCTAAGATTAACCATGCTCCTGATTTGAGAGGATCTGTGCCATGCAAATAATCTTCTTTCACTTCAGAAAGAAAGCAAAGAAGAGGAAATGCAGCGATCACTTTCACAGTACATTAGTTTTTCTCACAGTGCAGCAATTCAGACACAGGGTTCAGGCGCAATTTAGATGTTAAAATAATGACACAAACAAGAGGAAGCACCCTGAAGCAGAAACACCCTTTTAAAGTTTTATTATTTTCTGTGCTTATGTGCAGAGGCAGTCACTTGGCAAAATGGTCTGCATTTTCAAGCAGGTCATTGACTCCTACCACAAAGTCTTCCACAGTGTTTCAGTGGAAGTTAAACATTTGTTGCCCTGGTGTATTAGACAGAAATAACTGCACAATGGTTGACACTTGTCCTGACTAGTATCTAAACTGTTATTCATGTACATCATAGCTAGAGGGTTTCTGAAGCCTTTTCTCGTGAAGGCAGATAAAAGGCTCAATTGTATTATAGAGATGTGTTGCTTGCTCTTTTTACATGATTTATACCAAAAGATTGCACCTAAAGACTCAGTTAGAGCTTTCTGATTGACACTGTTGTTGAGTGTGTTTAATTTGCCACTCAAACAACACCAGTCTGTGCTTTGCTTTCCTAAATGAGAGCATCTCTTCAAAGAATGACACTCCTGTCAGACTGACACACTTCCATGGATTCTCAGAGACCCTTTCATAGCTTTTTGTCTTCTGGCCAGCTTTGGGATACACTTTTAAGTTGCACAGAAATGCTCTGCCTATAGAATCTTAGGTCTTAAAATGAATAATGATCATCATCACCATAATCTGATGTTTTATTATAACTATAAAAAATGTATTGCTATGTAAACAGAACATCCCAGAAAAGAGATTCAGGGAAAGGCTAAGAGAATGATTTGGCCTGAAAAAACATCTTAGTGAAGACTTTGGGAGGAAGATATAGTTTACCTCAAATAAGATGGCAACTGGCAAAAAGTGTGTAAGCAATGAATAGGACACAGAACATGCAATGAGGAGGCCAAAAGAATATTCTGATGTCAGGATAGGCAGCATTTCAAAGGCAAGATGATTAAACCATTTTCACAGAATGCGACACTGGGCATAGCCCTTCCAGCCAATAGGAGGTCACTAAGGCTGAGGAAATACTGCTTGTAAGACAAGAAAGCACATTATTCAGATTATAATAATTAATGCTATCATTTTCTGCTGGTTATATAATAATGCTTACAACTTGTAAGTCTTATGACAGTTTTATTATTGGGGTCTTGCCTGATTATTCAAGGTATGGGCTGTTCAATCTCTAGTCTTCTTACTACATAAATCACTGTCTTTCTGAGCAGAACACTGGTAGACAACTCTTGGGTTAAGCCTGTTCCCTTTTTTCACCCACTATGACATGCCATGCACTAAATTGTAGGAGGCATCTTCTTCACACAGGGACTATGAAATCTCAATACACAATTCACTGAAAGACATTTATTCTATTTCATATTCTTTAAGACTTTCTGATTTGAAACAAAGTTCTCCCGCTCATCAATTTTGAGATTCAGGATCCACATCTTACTATAACCTTCTATTTCCACCTCAAAACAGAACAGAAAACTTTATTGTCTTCGACCTTCTAAATTACAGTGCTTACTCACTATTTTTTTTTTTCCTTTAAAAGACACCAAAAGGATTTGTTTCACTTCCTTGTAAGGTATCTACTCCATTTTGCAAGCCCTCCCTCCTCACAAGAAAGTATATTCTGGGCCTGATTTTGCTGTTTTACGAGTATATAGGATCAGCTTCATGTCCACTATGTTTCCGAATGACTCTGAAAAGACATTCCTTTCAGTTAAATATTCATTTCAAAAGAATAAACTTACCCATCCAGACTTCTCCAAACTGACCAGCTCCAAGTTTCTTCACTAATTTAATCGATTCCCGTGGAATTTCCCATGCATCTTTATCCCATGGTTTTTGAGGTTTGGGACTAATACAAGCTTTTTCCAACTTTCTGCATAAACCATCTGATTGCTCTGGTTTTCAAAATACAAAATACATTACACTCCTGTGCCGCACAATTTGAGACAAACGTTGCTTAATTGCACTAACCAGCCCACAATAATGTTCAAAATAACCAGATGCTATGATGAAAATATAGCCTTTCTGGTGCTTTCATAAAAGTTTAAGTGCCTCTGATCTGAAATTTGGAACTCAGAGACATATTCAATATAAAAGTATCACATGCATCTGGTTACTGTCAGAGTATTGAGGGGTTGTAGTGCAATTTGCACCAAGTAAATACAATATCAGATCTTATTACTGATACTATGTAGATGCACATTGGAGTCAGGTTTGGCTTCTGAATTCTGAATTTGTCATTAAATTTTTTTGCAACATGGTTTCAGATAGATGTGCATGCAAGCATAAGTAGGTCAACGTTATCTTTTTTATCCAGACACTGACCAGCTATAACTTTTATACAAATGTTGAATAATTTTCAGGTATTTCCAGCTGTGCTGAACAGCTAGCACACATATCTACCTATTCAGAAAAATTTCAAGGCCAAGTCCTCAGAATGGCTTTGAAAAATTACTATGTGATTCTATCTCCTACATTTCTTTGTCTTGTCTTTATTCCCAGTTACAAGACTAAAAAACCTGTATTTTGGAGCTATCCAGCAGGAGATTATGCACAATGAGAAGTCAGTTTTGCTGCTAAAACATAGGTAGACTTGTCCCTTCCTCTGCAGATATTTTCTTTTTTTTAAATAAATGTATACATTCCATGTGGGTGCAATTTTATTTCCTTGAAGTATATGGAATATTTCTTCCTTTAAAAATAAATAATTAAAGAAACACATTTACAGGAAAAATAAAACAAATTTCACACTCAACACTAGGTACAAAACAACATTCACAAGTCTATATGTATTTCTGCTAATTATGAATAAAAATTTACTCTCAAATAAAATATTATTTACAATGCAGGCAACTCTTATTATAGCTTCACATCACCCTAAGTTTGATGAATTGCATTATAAAGCTAGTCTTCATTTCACAATGGTATCCCACAGAGCAACCAGCACTAGATCTGGTTATGGTAACAACAATACTTGGGTTCCAATCAGTTTTACTTTATCTTTAATAACATGCATCCTCAAGTTATTTAGAAAAAAGAAATGCTTTGAAACAAAAGAAGAAGCCATTTATTTTCCTTCACAGGAAATAATGGCTGCATTCTAGTAAGTAATTCATGAATGATTTAACTTACTTTGATAATGTTTGATCATATCATTGATGTTAGGAAAAGTTATTCTTGGAGAGATGTAAAATCCTCCATTGTCTAGACTCCTGATTTTGTAGTGCTTAATAACGTCGCCATGCTCTGGATCATAGTCTCGTATGGAGAGAGAATAGCTGCCTGTGGATAGAGAAGGCATGCCCATTAACAGATAGCAAAAATCTACAGAGCCCATGCATGCACAGTTGAGCCAAAGAAAATCACCATTTTGTATGCTTTTCTTTATACTCCCTTATTTCCTCAAAAACCATTTTGCAATCCACAGGGGGAAGTTAGCAACAACCAGCCCTGAACTGGCCACCAAAATGCTTACAGTCACACTTTCTTTTTCAATCTTATTCAACAAACTCTCTCGTTCCACATTCCTGGCAGCTCTGCATTCAGTGCCCAGTTTTGTGGAAAGTCCCCCAGCTCAAGTAGAAGTGGCTGGGAGAGCAGCACCAGGGCTGTCACCCTGCTCAGGCAGAAACTGAAATCTGGAGATCAGCATTTTGGAAAAGGAACATACTGGTTGTCATGGGCTGACTGGCAAAAGGATAGTTTGAAGATGGCTTCAGGCATAGAGGAGGGAGAGCAGATCTGTTGATCTGCTAAATCTGTTGATCCGCTAAATCTGCTGATCCCTAGGCAGTCCTAGAGAGCCCAACATCATCCGGGATTTCAACTGGGGCAGGAGAGCAGCTGCCCTTAGCTACACCACTCTTTGTTTCTTCTACTTGTACAATTCTTGTCCATTTTCAAAGGATAAAAAGGGATCTCACCCCTTTATCTCTCCTCACACATGTATCTAGTGATTCTGGGATGTACTTTGCCTTACTCTCAGTACCCTATGTAGAATTTAGGAAACTTCCTTTGAATGCTGCAGTGATACAGCATCCATCCAGCTGGAATATCCATCCAGACTTACAGTCAGAGTCCACAGGCTGGGGCAGAACTTCCCATGCTCTTCTCAAAGTCCTGGCTGAAGAGCCTGGAGACCTCAATAAGCTTTTCAGCACAAAGTGCTCTGTTTACAGCACAAAATTTTACCAAAAAGCTCTCTGAAAAGAATCCCACTACACTGTAGAAGTGAAAACCCTCTAATTACATGCACTAATAATGCACTAATTACAATTTTAAACTTGTAGCAATGGATACAGACGCAGGAATGGAAGATTATAGAATGCAGCAACTACCATTACAGTAACATGTCTTTCAATAAAAGAGTCACAAATATTAAGAAGAGAAAAGATGCCAAAGATACCACTTCATTCATTCCTGCTTCTTGTCAGTGTACTCACACACAACACTTTTTTTTTTTCCCCCCTTATCTCAGCTTTGGGTGTTAGCCTGCAACTCTCTTCTCTCTTTTTCTGGTAATTTTCTCATTCTTCTCACTCCTACAGAACTGCAGAACATTCACACAATAGGATGCACTGCAACTACTCCACACCCAATGCCAATTTTTGTGTAGGCTACCAGTATGTTTTTATCTCTATATCAATTCCAAAGTACCACCCCAAAACCTACCTTTTAATGTTTCACTTTCTCTGATAAGGAAAGCTCCAGGACCATTTCCAGGAGCCAGGAGTAGTCTTTCAGCATCTTTTCGGGTTATGTCTTTGAAGAACCATCTGAAAAATATTTCAAAGAGTTAGAACCACCTCTTTCCCCAGCCAAAAAGGATACATCACCAAGGCGAGGAAGTTTGCCAGAAATTGAAGATTGGGAGAACTTACTCTTCTGTTTCCAGGGTGTTTACTTTTGCTACATAGTTGCTGGGAATGAAACCTTCTTTTCTTGTTGTGAGAGATTTTGCTCTCCACCATTCTCCAGATCTGAAAAACAAAAAGAGTAATACTCACAGGAAAGGAAAATGATAAATTGTTATTAAGTTCTAGTCTGCTGAGAGCTTTGCCCAGGCTGGAGAGAGAAGCACAATCCTTCCTCTGAAGTCAAATGCCCTGAGAAGCCCCTGGCTCCCCATTGGATCAATGTTTGGTCACTGTTACTGAGGCCAGCTGCCAAGTCAGAGAACCAAAGACTCAAAAATGGTTTGGGTTAGAAGGGACCTAAAAGATCATCTCTGTCATGGGCAGGAACACCTTCCATTGCAGGAGGTTGGGCAAAGTCCCATCAACCTGAAATAACTCCATAAAGCATTTATATTATCACATTTAAGGGAGCTCACTTATCATTCATATACCCACAGCATGAGTAGGATATCAAAGCATTGTAGAGGGAGTTAGATAAGCCCAAACAAAACCTGCAATACAATCAATATTGTCATACTTACTCCTCAATAACTTTCATTTTTTCTCCTTTTTTGAAGGACAAGTCCTCTTCATGAATGCCATCATAGGGATATAAAGCTACCACAATGACTCCATGCTCCTCTGCATCTACAAAAGTAGAAAGACAAAGGCACATTCACATCACTTTGCAGGCTGACACAGGCACAGCACGCAGCTGTGAGATTTCTATAGAAACATACCTTGACTGACAAACCTCTGTCCTGGTAAGAGCTGTGCTTCTGGATTTGCCTACAATAAAATATGTCTTTAATTAAGCAGTTTTATGTGATGATCTTAAATTACAATTTCATATTATACAGTTGCTTTGGTATCACCTCACATGTCTTAAAAATAAATGCTCAGATTTTTTTTCCACCTTTCTTAAAAAAATATGTATTATATATAAAAACATATATTATTTATGTGACAATATAAAAATATAATAAGGTCTCCTAGACTTTAAATTGAGCAGCTCAGACCTTGTGAAGGTGTGGCACAAGCTGTGGGGAGGAAGTTCAGAGCTTTGGGACTTTTGATGAAGAGACTTTAGGCAGGGCACTTAAGCAGGACAGTTATTACCATGTAGCTGTCATACTAAAGAACTACAAGCATGGTTATGCCACTAAGTCTGCGCAAAGAGGGAAAAAAAAAAAAGTAATAATAAAATAAAATGAAAAAGGTAGTTTGTGATGTGTGTTCATGGCCTGGGAGCACACTGAGTTCACTGTGTCAGCTGGGGAGAGGGGAGAGCAGGGAGCCACTCACACCTGCAGAGAGCAAGTCCCTGAATGAGGGCAGTCAGGAGACAGTTTCCTCAGCTCAGTAGAGAAGGTGGGAGGGGGAAAAAAAAGGTACCAGTCATTAATTTGAAGCTAATTTGCTGCAAATTAGCAAACCCACTTGGTACCCCGCTGAATTCCCCATCCCAGCACCCTTCCTTCCAGTGCCAGGCAGCACACATGGAACACGTTTGCCTGCTCCTCCCGCAACAGCCTTCAAGTGGAATAACCTTCAGCCTTTACATGGAATACACAACACCTGGATCCCATAGCTATTAAAACCCAACAGCAGTGCTTTAGAAAATGGATGTAAACTACTTCAGGTTTTCTAATGTTATCTAGCATTCTTCTACAGACATAGCTGTATCTATTCAAGCATTGCCAAGTTAACTTTTTTAAGCAGAAAACTATGACAAACACAAAGTAGCAAACCACCATGTTTTAATTTTTATTCCTCTAGGTACTTATTCATTGAGGGTGAACTGCCCAACACTAGAAGCCCAGTTGTGGAATAAAGATAATTTGAAATTTTCCATGCATATGCTTTGGATTAAAATTTAAGTTATGCCAGTCATGCTTTGTTCTTGCTACAGGAATTCTCTCCTGAGACTATCTACTTACTGGCCTTTGCTGTTTATTGGACGTTGGATCCCTCACATAAATAGTTCGTTCAGTTTTACGTACTGGTTGATTCTTCAAATCTAGCCCATCTCCATGCAGATTCTCTTTCCTTTTTGATTTTATACACCCCATATTTCCTGTTGAAATAAAAAAGGTATTAAACAAAATCATTGTGCTGTAAACCAAGCCCTCTCCCATGAAATCATCTGGGACACATAGTAAAAACGGGCTTCCTTTTCATACAAAATAGTTCATGGAAAAAACAACTGAAGGTTAGGCCCACACACTGATAGCTCTTTTCTGTTGCAAAGGAAAGAAATTACCTCGTCTCAATCCACAGATGAAGTAAATAGTTATTTACCATTTCTTCAGATTTTTTATATTTACTCTCCAATCTACCCTTCCCTTCCCAAACCCCTTTTATTGTTCTAACACTTCTCTGAGCTCCAGAATAGATATAACAAAACCAAAATTTTCATAGGGACATCTTATATCTGTATATTTTAAAGAAAAGACTCTTTTGGAAGACATAGGAAAAAAATCCTGTCCAAATTCTGAGAACTGCAGCTGGAACTAGCAACGCCTGTATCTCCCCACTTCATTTTGCAGATGCCAGTCTAGCAGGGAGCTCTGTTTGACTCAAATCCCTGTCTCACATGAGGCTGATGACTTGTGCAGTCCCAGCTCCATGGCAGACACGCTGCCACTGTGACCTTCAGTAATGCATCTCCTTGTTCACACAGGCGTGTTACAGCAGCCTAAAATAGCCGATGTGTGTGCCAGTGATGGCAAATCACCACACAAGGATTTCTTTTTCAGTACAATTTGGAAGGCTAATCCTTCTCTCAGGATGTGCATCCATGCTAAATCAGATAAGATACAGCTGTTAGCATCTGCATGACTGGAACCTGACTGCTAATCCCATGATACAATTACATAGTAGTCCAGCAAATATATATACAACATTATCTCTACAATGCTCCCTCTGAGGAGAGTAATTATACTTACTCTTCAAAGAATCCACTATGAATGCTTTTCAACCCTCTCCTTCCTTCGTCTCTCCCTCCTTTCAGGTCAGTGCTCTAATGCTAGGTTCACAGTCACATTTTCCCTTGCAGGCACACAGTCTCACTCCTCCCCTGCTCTAATTAATCTTTAAAGCCCAGTTCTTTGAAGAACAATGTAAAACCTAAAATAAGACCTCGCTGCAAATATAGGCTCAAGTAAACAAACACAGCTGGAGAAGCTAAAGCAGATTGTAAGACTCACATTACACTTTTACCTTCATCTCTAGAACAGAAAAGGTTTATCATAGTGAACAGTAAAGCAGTAGTAGAAGTGTCCATCGCAGACACAACTGTTTCCATGGGATGGTGCCTTGCAGCTACAAAAATTAACCAGATTGGTCTGGGTTCATATGAAGACTCATACTTTCGTAACAATACCTATGACAATCATAATCCTAACTGATTACAAAAATAAACCAAGGCAACAAGCCCACATGGCCAAGTCTCAGCTTCCAACATCACCTTCATTTAATGCCCTATCCTGCCACTTATGAAGCACTACATGATGACACATGCACTGACATGACACATATAATGGCACATCCACAGCTGGAGAGTTTTCTTTGAAATATAACAGGAGGATATTTCCTTCCCTACCATTTCTACAAATTATCTGTCACCTATTGCCAACAAGTCTTGGATGTCCTTAAGATTTTAGCAGTGATCCGTGATCCTGGTTTAAAGCAATATTAGAACCCATTGCTCCCCTGCTTGTCTTCTCTTGAACTAAAAGTAAAAGGAACCCTGCAGAAAATCAATAGGCACTGACCAGGCAGAGAATAAAAGTATCCTCCTCTTGAGTGTCAACATTTCAGTGTTCCCACACTTATCTGAAAGCACTGGAGCGCATCTTCATGCAGGAGCTTCCCTTAGAAGCAAAAATCTTAAATGCTTAATTTTAATGCTTTAATTTTTTTTTAATGCTCAGCTCCATGTGGGTTACATACTAGTTGTTCTGCAATACTAAGAAGGATTTATTAATTTTTTTATTTATTTATAACTGTGGGTATGTAGATGACTCTTGTTCTGTCATGAATGGCTCATAGGAAATTTCTGTAAACCCACAGGCAGAATGGTGTTTGCAAACTCACCCTAGACATCAGGAAGGCCAGTGTTTAATTACTTGCTGTATCTGCAAGATCAGGTATTTATCCACTTAAGTGCTAACCTTTTTGCTCTTGAATAGTTCTGCTTCTACAGAACAAACAGCTGAAGTGGAGGGCATGAAGTAATTTGATCTAAGTTGTCAGCCAAAAATCCCTTTCCCTATTCCTGTAAGAAAGCTGAGCACATCTTTAGAGACTGCAGCACACCCAGTGTTTCCTATTCATGCTTTCCATTTATTGTCCTGTCCACATCTCTAGACATGAAAGATGAATTAAAATAAATTCTATTTAACATAGCTGCTAATCTTTATAAATAGATATCTGAAAAAGTAACAGCTTCTCTTGTAACAGAGAGAATACCATAGTTCATGGCTAAAAGGTAAACACAAGTACTTAGGTTAACATCTGCAGCAAGGTGACAAGAATCCAGTTTCAAGCACCCTTCAAAAAGCCACAGGAATATCCATAAGAACTATCACATAGAGCCTCTGCAGCGGGTTTTTCCAACACACTGATTTTGATGTCTACATTTGCCTTGAATTTTCCCTCTGAATCCCCTGTCTCATCTTGCTACTCCAGCACTTGGGTCCTAATTCCAAAATGGTTTGGGAGGAGCAGAAATCAGAAACTAATGCAGCATTCTTCCAGGGTTAATAGCTGCTGTCTGTCCCCAAAATAGAATTGCTTTTTATGCCTTTTTCTACTCTTCCAGCTAAGTAATCTGTCAAAAGACACAATACGTCCTCCTGCAAGCAGTCAAGTTTCATGTGACCGTCACCTGTCCATCCACCATCAGCAGCATCTGGGGTTTCATTTCATCCCAGTGCTTACTTTGCATCATCTACAAAGGTGAACTCATTTTTTGTTTTGTGTTCATAACCATTCTCTTCCTTGTGATTTTCTCACACACAACATATATGGTACATACTAGAAATTAATTCCTAAAAACCCACTTGACACGTCTGGTCTCTTCTTGATCAAAGTCATGTCTTCATGGAAATGATACTCAAATCTTCATAGATTATACTTTGGCTTTTTCAATAATAAAGTAACTTTGAAAATAATTAGACCTACAACACTGAGTATACAAGCTCTATTTTGCCAAAGAACTAGGTATTTTATCCAATAAATATCTTGTTGAAAAGGTCAGTAATCATGTGTCTAAACACCAATGCTCTATATGGCTTAGGGTCTTAACAGATAGATACCTATACATTTTAACAGGTACATAAATAAAATAAATTTGTATTCAATTGAGTATGAAGAGTAAATTCGTTATTTAAACCACAAATTTCTCACACATAATAAGAAAAAAATTACGACCCCCAACTTACTCTGAGTCTTGAATATTGCTTTATATAGAAACTTCTGAATCAAAGAACAGGAAGCAACTGTTTACATCTAAATATAAAAACCCAACTGGTTTCATACCTGGAACTTTACAGGGGGCTTAGAAAGCAGAAGAGTAAATAGTTTTATTTTTAACAATACCGTTGCCCTCCTCTGTTTTAGATGTTTCATTCTGGCCTTTAATGCCAGTTGGTTTGCTGCTACTTCACAACTCATAGTCAGAGGTAACACAGTGATGCCTTCATCAGATCTCCTGAACTCCTGTGCATTTTCCTCAAGGTCAAGGCAGAAGTGTCTCAAAACTCAGAGTGAGCAACTTAGATTAAAACTGCTGGGAAGGAAGGATTGTAAGGCCGCTCTGCTCAAGGACACAAACTGCTTTCTCAGAAGCTCATTCAACATTTTATGTCACTTCAATCAACTGTTCAAGTTTATAATTCCATGAAAAAAAATTAGAAAATCTTAAATGTAAGGACTTCATTTACCTTAACCTTCAGCGCTTACTTTCACTTTATGTTGATCTGCTTCCACAACATCTGTGCTACCCAAGTGTTGCAAGGATCTCCTTTATCTCTGTTATTGGGACTATGAGGAGGACTGTTTCTGGGAAACTTGGGTTCATTTCTGACCCATCATCACATAGCAGAGCAACTGCCAAGGAATAAAGAGCAGGAGTTTAACTAGAGGTGGTAAAGCTCATCAGTGGTAAATAGCTTATCAGTACTGTTTATCAGTACTGTTCTATACATATTAGTACCAGTGAAGATTTGCCACTAGACCATAGTGAGAATAAGAGTGATAAAAATAAATTATCTGTGGCTGGGAGCAATATGAAGGCATCAACTGGAGAGCAACCGAAGAGAAGTGGTTTTCTGTTCCTCACCAGTCTCAGCAGTTGTTAGATTTAAGCTTGTTCAGCCTTATTCTCATACCTGCAATTCACCATATATATCTATAGCTATATAATAATTTAATAATATATAATATTATCTATAGATACACATTTCAATTTTACTGTAAGTCCTAATTGTCTGATAACTTTCATCGAATTAGACTCATGCAAATGCAGAAATTTGGGGTCAGCTTTCATTCTGAGCTTGTTTCACTTCTTACATCTTGTTTTTGCACTGGCGACTAGCCGGGGGAACTTCAGCAGTTTCTCCCTCCCTTGCCTTTCTGCTAAAATGGTTCTGTATGTCCCAGTCAATCCTTGCAGCGTGTATTTCAATGTCTTTTTAAATTTATCTTATTTCTGTAGGTCTGGATCACCTCATCTCTGAGTCTCCCAAAGGGAATTTATCCCTTAAATGCTACGAATACGCATGGGCACAGAAATACATGGGCACAAATAACTGTGTGCTCCCTGTGAAGATTATAGAAAGGAGCATGGAAAACATGAATCTACTCAGTGTTGGCTATAACAGACTTGCCCTGTGTAGACTCCCACTGCTCCTCAGTTGTGAGAAGCCGTAGTCCAGCTGCCAGTCTTTAAAAGAAAACGGAAAAAATATGGGGGAATTCTTTCAACCACTTCAATCTTCTTTGTGGAAAAGATGAGACAAAGCTAAAACAATATTTTGACATACACATGTATGTAAACAGGTGAAGAAGAGAAACAAGTTAATCCCCAGTGTAACCAACATTACTGTGGTGGAAAAGTATGCAACAAGCAGGTTACTTTAAACTTTTCCTCAAACCTGGTCTCACTTAAATCAATCCCTCAAATTTTCCAAGGGTGCATGTCTGTCAGAGCAAGGCAACACAGCTATCTAGTTTATCAACCATGATTAGAGCAAAGGACTACAAATTACTCTCTGGAAAAGGCAGATCTGTTCTAGGTGGCACAATCACATAGTGCAAGCTCAGAAGCGAGTTTGCCATGCTCCATTTTTAGGGAGATTAGCGGTTGATGGTGGGGAAGAACAAAATATTATTGCTGAAAGGTTTCAGAACCTCATTCTGCTTGGCTCAGAAGCTGTCTCATAAGTACCAGCCTTAAAAATGTTGTGGAGACAATAATGGCATTTAGCCCTTCATCCTCTTGGGAGTTTAGGAAGAAGACACATATTTTCAGCCTCTCTTCTAGACTTTAAAGACCAAACCCACTCAGTTTTTTCCACTTCCACTGGATATCCTAGCAGCCCTTTTCCACATCTGTTTCACTTTGAACCTATCCCTCTAAAGTACAGGAAGTTGGAGCTGCCCAGGTCTTTCAAGATCATTTTCAGCAACGCCTTGAAGCAAATAGTATTACTATTTCTTGCATCTACTGAAATACATCACTCAATAAATCCCAGAAATTAACTTATGATTTTCACACTTTCATCACATTGGCCCTTCATAATCATTTTGTATCACTTTTCGTATGACAAACTATTGTCACAGCAGACTTTCCTATCTCCTGTGGCACTATCTTACACCCTGATATTAAATTTCTCCCCATTATTTTCCCAGGCTATTCGTTGTGCACAATGTTCTCAGCCACCTGTGTGTTTCTAATGCCTCTTAATATCACAGGGGCCTCATATTTTTTCATTGCAAATGAAAGTACTTTTTAGAAGTCTCAGTGTAATGCTAATGTAACACTGGGAAACAGAAAGTGGTCCTGCTAAGAGTCTGGTAGTAGTTCCTGTCTGCTGCACTTCCCCCTGCTTTGCTTCTTTCACAATTCCTTCCTTAGCAATTGAGACCAAGACGAATTCTACTTTGTCCATGATATCTCAGATTATTTTTATGCTTTCCTATACCAGTTAAAGAAAGTATCAGCCTACCACCTTCATGCTCCCAAACATCTGCATTCCTACTATACTTATACATCCATCACATTTCTACTTCCTCTGCAATGCTCTCTTGAGCCCTCCACCAGTATTTCTGCCTCTCCTCTTCAGAGCCCTGATTCCCAACATAAATGTACAAATATCTCAGTCCAGCTAAACCAGGCTGGGTTGGCAGGCACCTTCCCTGAATCCTTTACCAAGCTGACTACTGTTCTCAATGAAATTCTCACCATCCATTCCTCTATAATTTGGTGTCCTGTGTTTCTTTACCACATTTGCCTTCATACTGAAATGAGGGGTTAGGACTCTGCAATATTCACACCCCAAGTCCACTTCCTTAAAATAAAAATTCAAATTACAACAGGGCCAAAAGGTATGCTGCCATACAGCTACACAGCAAGTGGATTGTGGATTAGAAACAATAGAATGGTTTGGATTGAAAGGGACCTGCAAGATCACCTAGATTCAAGCTCTCTGCTGTGAGCAAGGACACCATCCACTAGCCCAAGCTATTCAGAGCCCCATCCAACCTGGTCTTGAACATTTCCAGGGATGGGGCAGCCACAGCTTCTCTGGGCAACCTGTGCCAGGGCCTCACCACCTTCACAGTATAGAATTTCTTCCTAATATCTAATCCAAACCTGTTCTCTGTCAGTTTAAAGCCAAGTCCCCGTGTCCAGTCACTCCATGCCCTTACAAAAAGTCATTCTCCAGTTCTCTTGTAGGCCCCCTGTAGGTCCTGGAAAAATGCTCCCTGGGGCCTTCTCTTCTCCAAGATGAGCAACCCCACCTCTCTCAGCCTGTCTTCACAAGACAGGAGGAGTCATACAGCAAAAATCCTCCAACAGCTGACATAAGAACCGAAAACTTCTGGTGAGATAAAACACCCGGAGTTGCTGTACTGATGCTGTATTGATATGTTTCTGGAAAAGGCAGACCTGTTCTGAGCACCAATATCATATGATATCATATGATATCATATCTCAGTCATATAATATCTTCTTTTCCTATGCTCGCCATTTAAAGTTTTTTTCCTTACTAGGTGAGGCTTTTTAGCAATGCATTAACCAACACAAACTAACACACTGCTATGCTAAATGGCAAATAAGTGACTTAAGTTATCACATGTGATACTTCCAGCAGGAAGGAGTGCTTTGGTAAAACTAATTCTATCGATGTAAGCATTTTTCTATATTCAAAAGGCACTTTCCAACCTTTACCTGTCTTGCTTTTAAGTGTCCAGGGAGTGGGTAACTTTATTCAGTGCTTGGCTAAAATACAGAGTCTTTGCTGGAGCTCATAAATAGCATACAGCCATTATATAGCCCAGCACATATAATAAATATCACCACAGCTGATGACATGACAGGTAGCTCTAACGGGGTGGGAAGCTTTGGCCAAGAAAAAAAATCTGCTATTTTTCTGTAAATTCACTACAGTTTTGTCTAGATTAGTTAAAATCTTGGTTTCATGTGGGAATTTTGGCAATGGTTAAACCCCCCCCCCACTTTAAAGTAAATAAAAATCAGCAAGAAACACTAAAAATAATGCCACTATGGTGGTATAATGATGTTATAATGCTTTCAGAAGGATGAAAATAAAATCCTGAAACAAAACATCACATTGAAATGAAACAGAATTTATACAAACTACTGATCCTTGTTTATTCAATTGAAGAAAAAAAAACCCAAAACACAAGAAAGTTAATCCACAGAAGATTGTAAATTTGCTAACATAGCATAATAAACTTTATGTATTACAAAAATGTTCCAGATTAATTTAGTCAGTATTTTTGGCACTAATTTTAAACCATGTTTTACATTAAAATAACATCTGTTTTCTGACCTTATAATACTTGCTGCATTTTATTACAATCACTTGCCTCAACTGTATCCTCCAGAATTTTGAATCAATATCAACAATGAATTAATTCACTTTGCCAGCCCTCAGGCAACCACATCTTCCATTTCCTCAACTTTTTTCCACTGTACTATATCTTTTGAAGATAGGGGAAAAGGTCAAATAACATCTTAATTTGACATAACAGAATAAATACCTCTATCAAATTCCTCAAAAGGATCATATGACACGGAACAGAAAAGCTGTGCCAACACGTTAACCAACTTAAAGCAAACGTTCCCAAAATACTTTAAAGACTTTAAAGCATACTGCAAGCTGTAAGTAAAAATGTAATTTTCTTGACTGGTAAAATCTCTCAGTAATAACAGCAGCTTCATATAACCAAATCTCCATTTCCAAATGAAAATTTGGCCAAACCGCTACACTGAAAAGGATCAACATTCTTCCTGACTATTAGGATGTGTCCCAATCCAGCTAGCAAACCCCAAGGATGACATCTACTTTCCAAGTTGAGTGTATCCATGGCTCACATACTGTTTTTTTCAGCTTTGAATTGATAATTTTGGCCAATAATGGCAGCGTGCTAGATTTTCAGTAGTCTATATTTGCCCTGCACTTTATATATGTCTATGTCTGCCACTAGGATAAGGATCTAGGATAAGATCACCTAGATTCAAGCCCTCTGCTGTGAGCAAGGACACCCTCCACTAAGACCAAGTTACACAAAGCCCCATCCAATCTGGTCTTGAACACTTCCAGGGATGGGGCAGCCACAGCTTGTCTGGGCAACCTGTGCCCAGAGGATAAGGATCCTTTTCCACTCCTTTTTAGTGATTAGAGCAACAATCTGTGGTATAGGAAAATGAGAACCTAGCCACAGAAAAATTAAAAGTGTTGGAGTTAGGTCCAGGGGTAGCCCAAAGGTCTTCATCCTCATAAAAAGTGACATGATGGAAGGATAGGACAAGCTTCACAGGTTTTCTTTGGAGAACACAGACCTAGAAACTGTCCTTCTTCACTTCCAACAGTACCTACGCAGCAATTCATCCTCCCCTTCTCCTTCACAGACAAACACTTTGCCTCCCAAAACAAGGTGTAGTTGAGAGATGTGCAACCAGAGCTTCTGTGTGAGTCCAAAAGGCCTGGTTCATGCCCACAGTGGCTTTACTCAGGTGTTGATTTCAATATACTGTTTGATGTATTGGAAAGCAAAGGCACAGCCACACAAATCATCTGAGTGTTTCTGTGCAGCGCTCCATGCCTGCATTTACGATGTGGCACATGAAAGAGAAACGAGAGCTTCTCCCTGTTTTCACTGAGCCTCAGAAGCCAACAAGGGACACAGTGAGCTAACTTATAATGAGTTTGGGGAATCATCACCAGGCTGCACTCTAATGAGCTCCTCAGCAGAAATTTGTTACTCTACCTTCTCCAGAAGGTGCAGAGGAAGGTATATTTGCATATAGCAGCTGATACATGAAACCTTTGTCTCCTTCAAGTAAGGCAGCCTAATGCTCAACCTCCATATGCCCAGACAAATGGATTGATGGGACTCTTGTTGAAGCAAATTATTAATAGCTACTTTGACTAAGAGGAGAGGATAGTTATTTATGAAGGTGGCTTTCAACTAATTAGTATGTCGTTGGCAATAAAGACTATTTTGCAGATGTTGATCTCTTGCTTTGAAGTGTGCCTGCAATTCAAACACACTGTTATATTGTAAATAGAATGCAAAGATCATGAACATCATGAAGTTATCACAACATCAAATCATAGAATTGCTAAGGTAGGAAAAGACCTCTAAGATCATCAAGTCCAAACGATGTCCCCAGCTGCCACATTTAGAGAGGTATTTTGAATGCTTTCAGGGATGGAGATCCTACCAAAGCCTTGGGCAGCCTGTTCTAACACCCGATCTCACCATTCATGAAAAAATTTTTCCTAATATCGAGTTGAAATCTCCCCTGGCACAACTTGAAGCTTGCTGCTTGGAAGAAGAAATCAGAGCAGAGCGTACCTGCACACAGCCTCCTTTCAGGGCATTGCAGAGAGTGATAAGGTCTCCTCTGAACCTCCTTTTCTCCAGGCTAAACAGCCCCAGCTCCCTCAGCCACTCCTTAGAGGGTTTGGGCTCCAGAGCCTTTCTCAGCTCCGTTGTCCTTCTCTGGACACGCTCCAGCCCCTCAGTGTCCTTCTTGTAATGAGGGGCCTAAAACTGAACATAGGATTGCAGGTGTGGCCTCACCAGTGCTGAGTACAGGGGGACAATCCCTGCCCTGGTCCTGCTGACCACACTATTGCTGGTACAGGCCAGGATGCCACTGGCCTTCTTGGCCACCTGGCTGGTTCCCGTTCAGCTGCTGCTGACCAGCACCCCCAGGTCCTTTTCTGCCAAGCTGCCTTCCAGCCTCTCTGCCCCCAGACTGTAGTGCTGTGTGGGGCTGTTGTGACACAAAGGCAGCAGCCACTATTTGGTCTTGTTGAACTTCATGCAACTGACCTCAAGCCATCAGTACAACCTGTCCAAATCCCTCATCATGTCAATAAAAACATGATGAAGGACAGCAAATTCACAGCCAGCAAGCCCTGGTGAAGGTTTTGGGGTGGTCTCATAGAAAGTATGCCGCTTCTCCTTTGGGTTTGTCTTCTGTTTTCAGTGTGTTTAATAAAATAGAGAAATGGGGAACATAAGTGCACATTAGCTTTTGTTCTTTGAAATTTGGGTAACTGTATCCCCAAGAAATAAAGAAATTTTTATAAACCTTACCTGGCTACATGCATTCTACAATCCACTTTCAACGTGGATTATGACAGCTATGGCTATATCAGAGTAAAATGACTTCTGTGTCAATGGATCCCAACTGGAATAGTCTTGCCACTGTGTAACTCATATTACTTTGCCCCATGCTGCATTTGCCATTCTGTTTCATTGGTCAGAAGGCTTCTTCATCTGCTGTCAACTCCATGTTTCAATGTTGATATGTACTCATGGCTAAACTCGCAACTAAAACATAGCATCCTTGCTATAATAGCATCATATTATGTCTTGAGCACATCTGAAGCACTGAATTTCTTAAAAGAGAAGCAGATTTTTTTTCACTATCTTCAAACACCAGCATACATTTAAATTGTAAAAAAAAAAATAAAATTTAAGCTATGCAAGTATATTAGCTCTATTAAATTTCTCTTATATTTGAGAAAAATTATTCTATACTAAAGAGAAGATCTGACTAGGGGACAGATTTAAAGATGCATGTTGCATTTGCTCAATATGCTAATTTATTTCATTTTCAAAAGCTGATTAACAATTTGACCTCTGCTACTATTTTAACTTTGCCTTGAAATTTCTTGTTTTCTCCCTCTAAAAACAACAAATGTTTTTGTATTCACAATATACCACTACTGGACTGTGCAGCACTTTTAGTATTTTCTGTTGTTTCTAGTCCTGCTTAATGGTCAGTTGATCAGATGAAGACCTAGCAGTTACAACACCAGCAAGTTTCACGGAACCAGGCTCTGATCCTGCAAGTGACAGCACACAGTTTGCAAGAGCTTGACAGACTTCAGGAGGCTCACACCAGGACTTTCTGCACAAAGGGCAGCACACAGACCTTAAAAAAATAGGCCAGCACTCACAATACCTCTAGCAGATTTAGACTCACGGTAAACAGGAGGACCATGACAATAATTACTTCCACATTCACACTGCAGACTGCAAGAATTTCACAGTGCTATTATTACAACCATAGTGGCTGCTCATTAAAGTTTATAACCTTTATAACTCCACATAACTCAAGTATACAGCTCACAGGCAGGACATGTGATTATGCCATACTTTGAAAAACTGCCTTAGATTGTGCACAAGCCCCAGTGTTTAAATGTGACTTCAGCACTCATGGGTCACTCAGCTAACTCTCAAAGCAAGAACTAAAACCAAATCACGGTTCACAATGAACCCTTGGTTATCCAAGTTTATTTCAGGAGAAAGTAACGAGTCCACAACTTGCATTTTAATTCCACAGTATTGAGTGTTGTGCAAAGAAGATGCTTTAAAAACTGGTAAGACTTCTTCATTGTTTGGCTGCACATGGGAAGTTCTCAGGACAGCACAAATCATATGAGAAAAAGGTATAGGAGAGGAGGCCAAAATCCCTAAGAAATCAGAATTGGGGTTGATACCAAGAAACAAATTAAGCAGGAATACTCCAGAAGCAAAGAGACAAAAAAAAAAAAAAAGAAAATCAAATAAGAATGCAAAAGATAATAACTAATTGGGTAAAGACAATTATAGTCCCTAGGAAAGCATATATTCTCAGTCAGTATGATAAGACACAGAACATGTAATAAACATACGTATTCTGTGCTCCAAGGAGAAATTACTTTCCTGTGTCATACCATAGAAACTGCTTTTATTGCAGGCATAGGCAAAAGGACCTTTCACTCATCCAAACCTAGTCCAATACATATGACCTGAATAAGTTTCTCAAATGCATTTTTGACACTTGTAGCTTTGCTTAAATGCTCCATTAAGAGCAGAAGTATCTTACCTGAAGCATCCTTCTCCCATTTATTCACTCTACAAAAACCCTGTTCTGCTGGGCCAGTTTCATTGAACTAGGTTCTTCTAAACTTGCACTGCCTTCTCAAAACCAAATTTCTTAAGTTTCACTTTCTGTGGGGTCAGTATACGGGGCACACCAACACCAATGAGCACAGAACATCAATCCTGGAGCAAGAGCTGTTGTCTCAGCACCACATCCCCAAAATACCAAGACTTGATTTCTTCTCCACAGGCCAGCACACATGCTGATAAATCCACGCTCTGCTTCCCTGAACCAGAAGTGTTTACAAGGAGGGTCAGTGCTGGCTCAAAAACTTTTCGCATGCACCACTACACAGCACACAAAAACCTGCATGCAACAGAAAAGAAACTTGACCGGAGAAGATCAAAGCAGCATCACAAGAAGGGCAGACAAAGCGGCAGGGGACAGTCCATACTGACCATTTTCAAGACAGAAACCCGTTTTAAGTCAGTTTGAGGTCACAGTTTTAAATCAGATGTGTCAAAGAGCAGATAGCTCTCTCTAAAGATCAATTACACCTACACAAACTTACTCTACACATAAGAGTCTTGCTGCCCACCTATAGAAGTACAAAGTTGCCCTCAAGCAAGGCACAGCCTTAAAACACTTTGAAGACCATGTCAGTACTGCCAGGTTGGTCCTCCACTGGACTTCATACCTCTTCAAGAGGCTGAGAGTACATATTTCTGTATGAGTATTCCCTGATAAGTAGTTTACAAATGATAATTGGATTATAAAAAGTGCTAAGGTTTACTCTTCCAGAAGGGGAAAAGAAAATTTGCTGCAGATGTCTAAATCAAGAGATTAAATAAACAGTTTAGAACAGTGACAGTCATGAAAACAAAATTGGATAGAAAAAAAATGGCAGAATGATGTTGGCAAAAAAAAAAAAAGAAAAAGAATGATGAGAGAAGAAAAAAAGAAAATCATGGAAGGGAGTACTTCTACAGCAGGGTAAAGACTGCAACATGATTTTTTCACAAAACTGGGAGAAAAAGCCTCAAACACACAGCAGTCATCACTAATGAAGACATTTGAAGCAGCGTGGGTCAAAGACTTTTTTGGAAACACTAGTAAGCACTATGGCAGAGGGAAGGGAACTGCTCTGCAGGAAATTTAGCAGGAGATTTTGAGAAGAGGCAAGCTCTCCTGGTCAGGCATAGTGAGAGCACTGCTGTCTACTGCCTGCCATCAATCAGGCCATCTACATCCCAAGAGAAATGGGCTTAGAATTCACCTCAGTATGACTTGGTGCTTCTCCACTGGTGCCAGGACAGCTGCTGCAATCTCTCAATCTCTCTTGAAGCCAGTGCAAATACAGCTGGACAGAAACAGGAGGACAAATTGCCACACCAGCAATCCAGCAGAAGAGTTGCTTAAAAGGCAGGTTTTCCAACACCCCTCATGGGCAGCAATCCTTCCCTCTAGCCTTTGCATAGTTCAGCACTCTTTTGCAGTGGTAAGCCTGGAGTTACAAAGAATGTACTTTGAATCCCATTTGCACATTCTGCTACATCACAACAGCACATTCAAATGACTCTTGCAATGTATTTTGAACAAGTCGAACACAGAACATCCAATATAGGATTTCCTCTTTCTCCTGCCCATCCCCTTCCTGTTTGTTTACCAAAAACTTTCACTTCCTCAGTGACACTGACACCAGCACTGGCGATCACTTAACCCTGGTTCCCCAGTCCTTGCCCACTCACACCTGAATCACAGCTCCCCAGGGCATTTAGTACTTACTGAAGGGTTTGAAAAATCCATCAAAATGCATGGCAAGGCTGGGGCTGCCCTGGAGAAAACCATTTTCTGTCCACTGAATCTAATGAATACAAACCTCATGATTCTGGCAAGGGACACTCCAGAAGGCAATTTCAATATATGCAATAGACATGCTACTATTCAGATCTTTTCCTACTCGGTTGATACTACCAGGAAATATTATTTTTGTCTGAACTTAGTCATAGTCAGACCTACTGATTTATAAATGTGTTACCACTACACAGGAATTCACACAAACATATTCTTTAACTTTTGATATTAATTTTGTTCTAAGCCCCTAGTATATATGGAAAGAGAAAACCTGCTCAGAAGCCAAATATACTTCTATACTAATTCCTGTAATACCATATTACTTCAGTTGAAACCTAAGATAAAACCTGGATAAGATTTCATTTTAAAAAACAAACAAACAGACAGATTCGTATTCACCTATCTGTACAAACTAATGAAGGAAACATGAAAAAAGCAACAGACTGTAGATGCCACTTCAGAAAGCCCACTTAATAGATTATGCTTTTTTTTGACGAACTTCCTGAAACAGCTTTTTTTAAACCAACAAAGGAGAAGTTAAAAGCACATCCCAGAGGGAGTCCTTTCCCTTCAAAACTTTATAATTTCCATACTTAGAGCAGCCCTGTGAAATAGAGAAAACTGCAAAAAGTGCCATTGCAGAAGAGTTGCTGCATCCCATACTTCAATACCTCTGGTGAACTACCACGTGTTCCAGATTAAGATTGCACTATTTCCTATCACAGCTGGCCTTTGCAAATTACAGTAGGAAATTCTACAATACGTCAACCACAGGAAGAAGTAGCCTTCTGCCACTTGCAGCAGAGACCATAGAGGAAGAAGGACACTTTGTTCAGATTGTTTATCATTGGAGTCCTTTGAACTGAAGACGTAAGACAAGTGTGCTGCGCAAACACAGGAACCAATTGTAGATACTTAAGATGCCAGCAGTTTGAAAAAGATTGGCAATGCTGACCCAAGGGAGAGCAAAGGCTGGCCTGGACACTACTAGTCCACCCTTTTAACCCACCAGAGAAATGAGATCTACCCATTTCTCCCTCCACCTTTCTCTAGTGTCCTCCTCCTTTTCTTCCCAGCAAAGAGCTACTGTCAAAATACCATTTCTCTTCTGACACTTGCTTGACAAAAGTAACCCATCTGTTTACCTCTATGAGTAGTTCTTTAGGGCACAAAACAAATGCAGGTATCTCATAAATATTTGGAGGAAATGCTTCCAGCACATGATGAGTTCTGCCTTCACGTTTTGTTCCCTGAACCCACATTTTTCAGGAAAGATGATGAACTCAAACGTGAATAATTCAGCCTCGGAAATTACAGCATTTAATGACAATGTCAACAGGAAATGTATCTGAATCAGTAAAAAATAAATATGAAAGCACAGACCTTTCCATCCTTCCCTGAAGGACAATGAAGTTTAAACTAGGAACAGTCCCACTAAGGACAGTTAGACCTCATTTGTCTTTTATTAGTACAGGCTGATTTCTCTGAGAAGCCACCATTACTGTTTACAGGGTGGCAGACTCCTTCACCCTGTATGCATCATTAAAGACTGTTTTCATACAAATGCAATCTCATTTTTATCTACGGCTTCCTGTGGTATGGCTTAGCAAGTCTGGAAGCCTTTTTTTATTAGACCATATCTATCATTCCTCCACTGTCATTAAAGAGGGGACAGAAACAAATTGGAGAAAGAGGAAATAGGAATATGATCCACAGGACAAAACTCCTAATTCTCAGCTGGGCAAATGGTTTTTCTTTAGAATGAAGCCTTTTTGCTTTGAGATGAAAATCCTACAGAGGCAATATTATAATAAATGCTGCTTAAAAGAGTCACATGGTTTGGTGTAATTATTTACACACTCGGCTCCATAGCTTCAAAAGGAAGCATAATTCCCCGCATATAAAGCTCACACAATCCCTGGATTCTCCTCCCATCCCTTGCATTAGCACATGACAGCTCATATCCTTCTGGGATCTCTGTGGCAGCAGACATTCACCTCTGTGTACAGCCATGCTACCACAGCAGATTGCTAGGAATCCTAGGTTATACTTAATGTCCACCCTATGAATTAGTTAAGTTAGTTAGTTAGTTATTCCCGATGTGCTTGTCTTCTGTGTTCACTCAGTTCTAAAAAGAGATTGAACCCCAAGAGTAAAAATGGCTTTACATCTCCCTGCACAGAAAAAAACAAGTAACTCAGTTACTCAGGATAGGCTCATACGGAAAGGAGGAAAGATCTCATCCCCTTCCCAGATCACCTAACCCTTTGACAGAAACAAAAATTGTCTCATGACCAACAAGTGTTCATCCAAAAATCTCAAAGACTCCTATTAAGATTCAAAATAACATGCAGAATAGAGGTAGGCAAACATCTCCTTTTTGTGACAGCAATAGAATCACATCTGAGATTAAATATGACAGCACTTCAACCTTCCCAAATAACTACAGAGAGGTTAATGTTGCCCCCTGATGAACTGAAGAACAGGTACTAAGCTGAGCCAGGAAGACCTTAGACTTACTTTATTGCCTGTCACAGGAATTGTTCCCACAACACTTGCTGTTCTGTGATGCCATTTAGCTTACAGGAGTCAAAAAAGCCAAAGGAAGAGAGGTCACTACAACTACATAGATAAACTGGAGAAGGAAAAGTATTATGAAACAGTTACTAATATATGCATAAATACTTCTCTATTCATAAATACCTGCAAGGAATAGTTTCAGATTTATGGAAACTCTTTTGAAAAGGGTAACATTAAACCCCCCAGGTTTAAACAACTTAAAGGCAACAGGGTTTAACTTTGCATTGTAAAATTTCACAATTGATTGCTTTGTCAGAAAGAGCCATTGCACAACTCCACTGGTCAAGGGGCTTAAAAAGGAAGGCCTAAACATTACCATGTCGTCTGTATATTTCTGTAGGAAAAACCTCGTATTTACTCAAAAATAGAGAAAAGCAGAATAACTTGAAGTCAGCCAGCTACTGTACAAAGATGATCATTCTATGTCATCATGGTTAAAAAAAAAAAGTTATCTCAACAGCACACAATTAAAATAGATTTTTATATTATTAAACAAAGAATTCTTTCCTAACTAGGCTGTAGCTCACAAAGTTGAAAAAGAGAAATAAGCTTTAAATCTCAGAAGAAATCCATAAAATGAGACATCTTTTGATCTCACAGCTCATTTCAATCCTTCTCCAAGGCTTCATAACATCTTATTAACAGTATCTAACTCTTATTAACATTATATAACTCTTATTTTTAGCCTGTTGCTACTTTTTCAGAGAAAACTATTTGATTTTCTTTCTTATTCATACTTTCAGTGCTGTTGATAGAGTGTATTAAAAAGATAACACCTATTCTGTCCTCAGTGTTGGGTTGGAAACAATCCACACAAACATAATTTGACTCTCCTTTTGGTAAAACTGAGCTATGTTTTCCCAACATAGCCTTGCAATTTCTCAACACATATGTTCTGCTTTTTGTTTTAACTCTATAGTGATACTGTGTTGAGTGCAGATTTATCTACGTGGCACTTGTACTTTACAGATACTTCCAAGTAACATTACTATTCCTAAATTGCAAAAGTCTTACAGGTACTTGATGGGATCAGGCTTAAAAATTTTAATTTTCGGTTTGTATTACGATGTCTAAAAATACATTGAGATTGGCCAGAGTGTTTCTCTTTCTTCAAAGGTGGGAACGAAAGGCAGGAGATGGGATATTGACATGGGGTTTCAAATGAAGCCAGCTTTGTGCTCCCTATGTATATCCGTGGGAATATAACCTGGCTAAACAAGTTTTAAGCGTTAATCCCTTCGGTCTTTAGTGCCAACAGAGGGGCGCAAGGCAGCAAGATGAGTTTGTGCCTACCCATTCACTGCAAATACTTGAAAGATGCAATTTCTACAGAAACTGTTAACTGCTTTACTGAAGGTACAGCATCAGCTCCCAAACTAAAATTGTAAGGAGAAAACCATTCAGGAGCATTCCTCAGGAATACAGTACCTATAATAGTAGTCTGCAAGAAACACTGCACACCAAACAACACAATACCATCTTTCTTTTAATTTCAAGCACATTTGAACACACAGTTAAGAGGAAGAAGCTTTAACTTGCGGAACGCACCATAAATTACACTCCAAAAGAAAAAAAAGGCAATGTAAGAAGGGATACCCAGAGATCACATCATCTCACCTCAGTCAGGGCTATCGTTTTGGCTTGAAACGCCGACTGCAGACTTTAACCAGCTAATTTCACATGCTCCCCGGCACGAAACAGGGAGAAGGCACCCGACCCCTCCGGACCACAGCAGAAGCCAGGCAAAGGGGTATGAGATAAAGCGTGCTTTTGAGAATGATTATCTTATCCCAAACGCAGTTACTTCCCTCAAGACCCAATCCAGTCTCACCGGGCAGGTCGGGCGGCAGAAGGCACCTCCTCGCGGGGGCAGAGGCGAGAGAGAGCCGCCCGGAAAGCGCCTGGCCCCGCCGCACCGCACCGCACCGCACAGCGCCGGGGCGGGGGCAGCGCAGCCGGGCAGCCTCCGCGGCACCCCGCGGGAGAAGCGGAGCGAGCCGGGACCGCCGCTCTCGGAGGAAGGCACTTACTTTGCCGGGTGCGCAGGCTGAGCGGCGGCGAGCGAAGTGCAGGGAGCGCGCCGGGGCGCGGAGCGGGCTGTCCCAGCGCCGAGCGGCGGGGCCGGAGCGCTGCTGTCGCTGCGCGGGCGGGGCGCGGCCCGCGGTTGGTTCGCAGCCCGGTTACTTCCTGCTGCCGGGGAACATTTGCATGGGGTGGACAGCGGGGCGACCGGCAGAGCGGGGGACGGCCCCGGCCCCGGCCCGGCGGGCGCAGCTCCTCCGGCTGGAGGCCGGGCCGGGAGCGAGGTGGGTCAGGGGTGTCGGGGGTCAGCCCCGCCGGGCTGCCTCGGAGTGAGCATGATAAGGGTAGCGAGCCCCTCTAAAACTTACAGGTAAATAAAACCCTGTTAGTCTGAGAGGCAAAAAACCCCCACATCTTGAACTCCAAAAATCCACTGTAAGCACGTTCTAAAGTCCGTTGGAGGCTTGATTGAGAGAAACAAAGAACAAGTAAGCTTATCTTTCAATGTTTCTTTTCTTTCAAGCATGATTTACTAGCCTGGTGAAAAGTGAAATAAAAATCTGTCAGGTCAGCAAAACAGGAAATATGAATGCACGGACATAACAGCCAGAGGATGCAGGTGAGCAGCTTTGCAAGAACTAGAGTCAAGGTGTCCTGTGTGTACTGCCAGACCATGTGGGCGAGTTCGGGTCGTGGAGATTTTTAAGGCAGAATTTCAAATGATAAAGCGTTTAAGCTTTTCATATAGAAGTGAATCAAGTTTGAGAAACAAAGTGTTACAAGATGCAAGATACTCAAAGACACCTCTGTACACGTTTCTGAAGTCCACCAGTACAGCCTAACCATGGGTTGGAGTGGACTTGTGATCTGATGAGGACTTCTAACAGGACACCCAAATAGCTGAAAATAGCTCAGTACAGCTCACACCCTCTTGGGTTTATGAGGAGAACCTGATTAATGTCAACAGGACTTACAGACCTTTGGTGCTGATCTAAGGGCCTGGCACTCACGGTGATGTGCAGCTGGCACAATCACTTCACTCTGGTTGGTGTGTGCTACAGTCCCATCTCAATGCCCTGGCTCCTGCACACAGGTCTCTGTCTTGATCCTCTACAAGACTCGGTCCATAGAAGCAGTGAGGCCATAATCTGTCACATTTGTAATCAGTCCCAGATGTCCCTGGGCACCTGTGGAGCTCTGAAAAGTAGTGGGCAATAGTTTCTGGTCTTCTTTGAATTGTATCATTGATTATTAAAATAATATTGCATAAATACTCAGTATTAGACCAGCGTCTAACAGTATTGTACTGTGAAACAATAAGGAATTCCTCAAGTTCTGTTAATAAAAAGTTGATAAATGTTTCTTCCCTTCCCCCAACTTAGGTAAAGGTATTTCATAATAACAATAATAAAAATTAACAATAAAACAAACCAGATAACAACCCTTTTCCCAATGAAAGGTTTATACAAAAAGGAAAGATCTGACTGAACATGCATTGTCTTGAGTTTGGGGATTTCTCTTGGTAGGAAATATGGATTCCAAAAGTTTATGTAACGTGAGCTATTTCTGTTTGGAAGTGCACTGTTAGTACCCCATGTTTCCATTTTCTTCTATAGGGCAAGGACCTTGATCTCGTACCTTTCTTCTTGGAGAAGTGGTACACAGATCCCACATCTGTCTAGTTCTCATCCCTTTCCTCTTTATTTCTTCATTTCATTATCAAGTATTCCACTGAGTTTAAAATTCACCTCCTAACAAAGAATTGGTGAAAATAAAATTAATTTCATAAATGCATAATGGATTCCAGCAGTCTAGTAGAATACAATCATATCTATTATGTGAATAATCTTGAAAAATAAAAGAGGTGCTGAATTACCTTAATAGCTTGCTGTGCAATAGTAAATTGAGGAGACATAGAATAAACTCATCAGGTCTGCCTTAAAAGAACTAATCTGAAGAAGGGTTACAGTAGAATAAATACGCTGTGCTTTATAAAAAAATTTTAAAAAGATAGGTTCTTAGTATCATTTGAAATGTCATGGGATTATGTATCCTTGTTCCCACTGTTAAGAAGAATAGGTACAAAATCTACTTTAGAAAGTATTAGCAGGAAAGGAACTGTCTCTCTCATTATATATTCATCAAAAGGGGGAAAAAAAGCTGATTCCAGCCTCACTACATCTGTACATCAGCTGTTCATCACATTTTAAATGTTTTTGTGCATAGATAAGAGAGTTGGGGGATGGTGCAAAATGGGGCAAGAATGAAACTTCAAGCCTGTCACTGAAGAGGAAGTCCTTGCAGGAAGGACTGTGAGTCACATTAGCCAGCCAGCGTTCATGCCCAGCAATTGATTTCCCGCTCCGGGGAGATTTGACTCCCAGACAATGTCTCCACTGCTGATTTAAGCATGGCTGCAAGGCAGTGCTCCAGTATGGAGGCCAGCTGGCAATGTAGGAGTCTGTGCTCTTGGCATCCAGAACACGAGGCTACCCCAAACTGGCCCATGTGTCCTGGTTTCTGCTGGGATAGAGCTCGTTTTCTTCTTATTAGCTGGTGCAGTGCGGAGCTTTGGACTTAGTATGAGAATGACGTTGGTAACACACTGTAGTTCAGTTGTTTATGCTCATCCTAAGTTAAAGATTTTTCAGTTTTCCATGCTCTGACAGTGAGCAGCGGCACAAGAAGCCAGGAGGGAGCTGACCTGAACTGGCCAAAGGGATGTTACCCACCTGTCATACCCAGTATTTACATGTATTATATATATTATTATTTACTGGGGAAATTGGCCAGGAGGGGGCTGGGGGCTGATCATATCTTGGGGGTGGGCTGTGCACTGATTAGTGGGTGGTGAGTAAATCTATTGGACAACTCTTGTGTTTCTTGGGTCTTATCTCTCTCTCTCTCTCTCTCTCTCTCTCTCTCTCTCTCTATTACTACTACACTTTTTATTATTATTAGTACTACTACTACTATACTATTATCCTTTCTTACTTTGTTTCAATTGTTAAACTATTCTTTTCTCAACCCAAGTTTTTACTTTTTTTCCAGGTCTTCTCCCTATGCCATTGGAAAGCGGGCAGTGAGTGAGCAGCTGCCTGGTACTCAATTGCCAGCTAGGGTTAAACCACACCACCACGTTAACTTTCAGATCAGCTCTGGGATATTTTTTGAGGGTGGTAAGTGGCCTGGGCCAGGGATGAATCAAGTAGACTCAGAGGAATGTCCAATGATATTTGGTTGGGCACTGTTAATTACTAACTTAATGAGCCCTGTAGGGTCCACACCAATCCCTCTACACACCTGTGTAGGTAGCTGCTGCTGATCCCTGTTTAGATTGTGTCTGGGGGCATGAAGAGGCACAAACTGCAATAAATCAAACTTTGTCATGGACAATGAAAACAGGCAACAAACTCCTCTCTACAGTTTATGTATTTCTCAATCTCATTGTTGCTGAGCTCTTTCTGCAGTATGTTTGAAAACAAAAGCAGAGCATTAGTAGAAGACTGAAAAATAGTCAGTAAAGCATAAGTGGCGTAACCGGGGAAATAATTTGAGGGAGATCCCAAGGAATACCTGGGTTCATGCAATTAAAGAAAAAGCAGGGAAAAGATCATTTTGTTCAAAAATAGATTTGCGAGGATTTAAATTTTTTATAAAAGAACAGAAAAAGATAGAGCACAGACACATGCAAAGCTAAAACATTTAGACATCTGGCTGTTTGGTATGAGCCAGAGTTTTGGAATCACAGTAGGCACAGTAAAACATCTTTTCTTTAGAAATTCCAGCACTTACATAGTCACTACTTCAATTGTTTTTCTCATAATTTTATCTCAATACATTATCATTAAGTAAATTGCATATTTTCAACATGCTTTATAATAATGTAGCAATTATAAAAAATGAGAAACAAGTCTCACAGTCATTTTTCATCATTTTCTTTCTTATTGTAACCTACCTTTTTTAAGAAAGTCATGTTGACATATTAGCAGAATATTTATAAATTTTATTCTAAATATGCTCTTATGTGCTAAGATGGGTTGCTTTTATTTGTTCAAAGAAAAATAATACAGAAAATAAATTTTATTTTTAAGTATGATACAACAAGTTAATGCACCTTATATGTGGATATTCATCAGTTCTGGTTCTCATTTCCAGTTTGGAGCCCAGGAAAATTAAGTTTTGTGACACAAAGGAGAAATTAAAACAAACAAACAAACAAACAAACAAACAAACTCTTAATTTTTAAAAGTAGTTCTCTTATGATTATTTGAAATGTATCACACAATAATTTACAATCTTGACAAGTTTTGTGATTAAAATTTTGGAAAATATTTAAAAACACTTTGG
Source organism: Bombycilla garrulus (assembly GCA_013400315.1). Lineage (NCBI taxonomy): Eukaryota > Metazoa > Chordata > Aves > Passeriformes > Bombycillidae > Bombycilla > Bombycilla garrulus. The sequence goes on from VXBU01006414.1 coordinate 76,571, forward strand.
CGGAATAAGGCACAGATCCTTGTAAACTTTGTATATTGACTCAACATGGATTTGACCTGTTATTCAGAATAACAATACACAGTCTAATACGCTAAAGCTGGGGAACCTGGTGTCTTTCCTGTAGGCAGTGGTCTGCCTAAAGCACAGCCACTTACATTTTTTTACACTGATATTTTCTGACCATAAATCCTCAATTCAGCATTTTTTATTTCATCTTGTTACTTTCAGTTTCTGTGAACAACTCATAGTATTGCAGCAGATGATAGAAAAAATACTCGCCTTGAGATCCTCTAATTCTGAAAGTTAGTAAAAGCTGCTTCTTCTGCATCTTTGGTGATTTTAAATATTTCATTCACCTGCCACTACCTGTTTCTATACATAGAAATCTTTCCCATTTTATTTCCACTTGTTTCATGGCTGTGAGTGGAAAATTTGCAATTTAGTGAATCAAAGCAGGTCCAACACTGGAAACCAACTGGAGAACCATTTGCAATGAACTAGGTTCTGTTGGTGGCTCAGCATCCTGAGTATCCTGATGGAGATTGAAAATGGCCTATGTGCACTCTACAGAATATCCCAATTGTCTTTCTTTAGAATCGACAGCTCAAATAAAGGGTTGTTGTGGTTCTCATGAATATCCTCTTACAGAGCCAAGAAAAGCAGCTGGACTGATGGGTTCTTCACAGTTCATTCGGGTATGCAGTGAGAAGGTTGAGCTGACAACTAGTGATTCCAGGAATCTTCCTCTTTTAAAGATTTGTGGCCATTTGCAGATATCCTTATTGGTCTGAAGATACCGCCCACACTAATAAAGAATGTGTTTAATTTATGCTTAATTTAGTACACAGGTCTGTGACCACTAATATTGAATTACTGGAAATAACAGATTTGAGCTAATTCAGGAGCAGGTGTGTGTGATCATCTCAAATTAACAAGATCACACAGTGGCGATATTTTTGTTTGCTTGTTGCACAGGGTTTGTGAGAAGCAGCTCTTACCTGGGACAGAAAGTAGTTATCACTGGAGCAACTCTAAGCATCAAGAAGAAGGTTGCCTTGCTTACATGAAACGTAGAAACACCTAATTTTTTTTCTGGTGCATTACCCATTAACTTGAGCTTGGGAAGGTGACAGCTACCTATGTAAGTTAGGAGGTGACACCTGCAATCCGTAAAGTTGTCAGCCTGCACTCTCTGTGGACATGAAGAATGTGTTGGAAGGGCTATGCTACCTGTAAGGGTAACCTCATAGGGGTGATCTCTTTATTCCCTGTCTCCTGACTTGGCACAATTTTCCACCATCAGGAATGTTGAGAGGAGCTAGTGTGGATCATTTCACAGATATTTTACTGTTAGCTGAGGCTGGCTGGCCTAGCAGGACATATGGCACTCACGTCTTTCATATCTCCTGCCTGTCTGATGCTGTGCTGCCATGCCATGGACAAACCTGCTGCTGAGCCCATTTGGAGAATGGAGTTGCTGAATAACCCGAATAACCTGAATAACCCTCATCTTGAATGAGCCTGCTTACCTGTTCTTGCACTTAGCACAACTTAGCTGCTCTGCTAGGACCTCTGGCTTTACCACCTCAGGGTGGGGTTTCCAAATGGCTGTGCCCCATGTCTAAAAGGCTTTTTTTTTTTTTTTTGGAGGGCTTCTGAACTGCCCTTCCAAACCAGGCTCCTATTTGCAGGCTGTGTCCTTCACAAAAACTCAGAGAGACAAAACAGCAGATGGTGGCAGGGTAGAAGTGTAACAAGTGGAACTACAGCCAGTCCCTCCACCAGCTGCAGCTTGATCATTTCCTGTGAAATTTGTGAGGGTCACGTTGAGAGGGACAACCTGACTAATTGTTTTCTGTTGAGTGGTTGACAGCTGTTTGCTGTAACTTGAAAGCACGCATATGTTGGACATGAGCAGTAAATCATCTTTTCTCTGACTTTCCTGTTCCCAGTTCTTGTTTCCCCATGAAGCTTTTTGTATCCTGTTCTTGGAGACAGGCTGCAGTGGCTTTGGAATCCCAGCTGTGCCATCCCATCCATTTCAGCTCTGCAGCTCTTTGCCCAGACTTCGGAATATTTGAAATTTCAACCGTGGACATCTCCGATGTCATCCAGCCCCTCTGTGAGAGCCCCCAAAGAATGGTCTCAGCTGGAAAGAAAAGTAGAAAGTAATGGAAAAACAAAGGCAAAAAGAAAATCATATCTTGAACAAAACTGGACACGGGCTCTATTTCCACACACGTATGGAGTGTGGAGGATGGGCACTACCAGAGTTCTTGTTTTGGATCAGGTTGTAGCAAGTAACTCATACAGTGTCTCCTGCTGGCAGTGCCTGCCCTGGCAGGAGATGTTCCTTAGCAGCTGCTGAGCCTTGGCTAAGTTATCTGGTGTGCAAGTGTTTAGGATAAGATATGAAGCAGCCAGGAAGGCTGAATCTGAGGCAGCAGGAAATTCTGGGAAGTAGGAATTGCTGATATTCTCTATGGTTGCTATCAACATGTTCTGAGTCTATGCTAGTACACGTGAGCTTTGTCACCTGGATCTACCTACCCTTTGGACGTCCTAGGATACTCTATTTATTATCATAACTACCTCTCTATTTCATCCACCCATTTGCTGCCACAGGACTGTTGAGCTTACTGGCTACCATGCAAACCCTGTTCTTGCTGTTCTGTTTTTGGCCACAATCATCTGAATTGGTTTAGCAGGTAAACACAAGTAATCCTTTTCTTTCCTTATCTGAACAAGTCACGAAACTTTACAAAGGTTATTTGAAAGTCTAGGCCAGCACCTTCTGCCCTGACTGGATCAGCTCAGCTGTTGGCAGCTTCCGTGCAGTGCAGCCTGAGGGGTGGTTTCTGAGGAGCACCAGCTGCATTTAAGGCTTGCATAGGTTTATGGCCTGACTGTGAGTCAGTGACAGTGCTGTATGAACAGACTGTGAGAATGCTGAGGCAAAGAAAAGGTTAAGGAAAAGATTTGGTGAAAAGATGTGAGGCAAGGCAGAAATCTATGGTAAGATCCATGACAAAGAAATCTTACTGGTGAGTGTCCATTTGAATGTCCATTAGAGATGACCAACACAAGTAAGACTGCAAGCTTGCAGCTGACATCCAAGGAGGGTTATCCTTGAACAGGGCAGAGACAGCAGGGCATTTGGGCAGACTCTTGGAATGGTGCTAGCTGTGAAAGAGCCACTGAATTTATACTTACAACCATTTTAATTTAAAGCCAGCTTCATTGTTTATTGATGCAAATTTAAATGATCAAAACATTCTACTGTATGTATCAGGGCAGTGTTTCGTATTAGACAGCTACTGCAGTGTTGGTCCAGTAGTATTTAAAGTGAGGTTTACTGTGATTGTGTTGGACCACAGCTTTGGAGGCAAGGGTGGTACTGTAAACACAACTCAAATGTCAAAAACAACTTTAGACGGAGCTCTGGAATGATTAGGTTATTGTAGATGGCATGCCTGTTAAGAGATGTCAGATTATTTAAATTAATTTTCATGCATATGAAGTTAATTGACAAACATATTGGCAATGTTTTTCCTGTGGTCCCTGCTGTAATTAAATTTTATTAAACAACTTCCATTAATAAGTTGAATCATTCATACTACTAACACGACGCAATTAGTGCAACCTGAAATTAGGGTCCATGCGTGTGCACACACTGCTGCTGCGGAGGCAGCCCTCTCGCCCATAAAGGGTTAAATTTTAGCTTCCTGATACTCAGATGTGAGTCAAACTTACTTGCAAAAAGAAACACAGACATGCACAAATCAAAAGAGAAGTATACATTGCATTAGGCATGCGAATTGCTTAATGATAATTATGGCTAATTTGCTATTTGCTTGTCTGTAAGAGAATTTCTTCAGGTGCAGCTCTGAGTGGTCTTATGAAGTGTGCAGGCCCAGAGATAATCTGAATGAACCCAATCTTTAATCTTCTTAACTAATATATGGTACAGAGAAGATTCTAATTTAATTTCAATTTCTACATAAATTATCATAGAAAGAGTTTTTCCAGTTTTACATTTGTGCTAAATGAAGCTCGTAAAAGTAAACAGGAAAAACTACATTATTTTGGGCTTGAAAAATAAAGATGATGTATGTGTTGCAGGTCTTTCACCTCCAGGAAGGCTACGAGATAGAGAGGTACAAAGAGAATGGAGGGTATCAGAACCATCCAGATGAGTAGCTACTAAGGGACTCCCAGCACCTTGGATATTGTCACCAAAAGAGTTCAGTTGGATTCAGAGAATAATAGAATCACAGAATGGTTGAGGTTGAAAAGGACCTTAAAGGTCATCTAGTTTCAACCCCCTGGCATGGGCAGGGATGCTTTTCACTAGAACAGGTTGCTCAGAGCTCCATTCAGCCTGGGGCAGGACTTCCAGGGATGGGGCTCCCACAACTTCTATGTGCAGCCTGTTCCAGTGCCTCGCCACCCCCACAGAAAAGAATTTCTTCCTAATATCTAAGCTAAACGTGCTCTCTTTCATTTTGATCATTTCCCCTTGTCCTTGTCACTTTTTGCTCTTACAAAAAGATCCTTCATGTCCTCTCCATCTATCTTGCAGGCTCCCTCTCTTCAGATACTGAAAAGTTCACGGTTAGGTCACCCCCAAGCCTTTTCTTTTCCAGGCTAAACAAACTGAATTCTCATAGCCTTTCCTCATAGGACAGGTGCTCCATCCCTCTAATCATCTTAGTGGCCCTCCTCTGGACTTGCTCCAACAGGTCCATGTCCTTCCTGTGCTGGGCACTTCAAAGCTGGATGCAGCACTGCTGGTGGGGTCTCACCAGAGCAGAGCAGAGGGGCAGAATCCCCTCCCTGTCCCTGCTGCCCACACTGCTTTGGATGCAGCCCAGGACATGTTTGGCTTTCTGGATGGCAAGTGCACATTGCTGGGTCATGTTCAGCCTCTCATCCATCAGCACTCACAAGTCCTTCTGGGCAGGGCTGCTCTGGATCTGTTCATCCCCCAGCCTGTGTTGAGACAGGGAGTTGCGCTGACCCAGGTACAGCACCAGTACTTGGTCTTATTAAACCTCATTAAACTGAGATTCCCATACTTCTTGAGATTGTCCAGGTCCCTCTGGATGGCATCCCATCCTTCAGGTGTGTCAACTGCAACACTCAGCTCAGTGTCATCTGCAAATTTGCTGAGGGTGCACTCAATCCCTTTGTCTATGTCTTTACCGAAGATATTAAATAACACTGGTCCCAATACAGACCTCACTTGCCACTGATATCCATTGACACTCTGAGCCATTGACCACTATCCTCTGGATGCAATTGTCCCTTCGATTTCTTATCCAGCCAATCAAATCCATCTCTCTCCAAATTAGAGAGAAGGATGTTGTGGGGGACCATGCCAATGGCAGTACAGCAGTCCAGATAAATGACATCTGTAAATGACAATCCTTCCCTCGTCCACTGATGTAGTCACTCCATTTAGAAGGTCACAAGGTTGGTCAGGCAGGACTTGCCCTTGGTGATATTCCATCCCTTATTGATAACATTATTATTTCAATTAGGTCACAGTTTTGGAAAACTGTTGACATCTACTTAGATGACTAATCAAATAGATTAGTCAGGAAGATGTTTTAAAATAGAAAAAATATCCACAGCAGAGGTAGGTGATTCATAATTTGCAGCTATTGCTGAAAATGTAAAATATCTAATTGACTGAATAATACACTAAAGATTTCCTCTAAAAAGGCAAAAGTGCACACATTTTAAATCATGGGGGCTGTTTTCCCATTGCATGGTGACATTACTCACATATTGCTCTGCTTTGCCATCATCTCTGCATGAGTGTAGTGCGTTATCAGGGACTGACATTACCCAGCCTCCAAAGAACCTGCCTGCCCTGATGTGTCAAATCAATGTCTGCCAGCTACAGTAACAGGGTCATTGAGCAAACAGGCAGTTGATCTGTCAAGCTCATGATCAGAGGAAAGGCTCACAGTAGTCCCAGAGCAGTAGAAGATATTTCTATTGGTGACAGCTACAGCCTGATGACCATTTTGAGCAAAATCTGTCATGTGACTCTTTTGCAAGCAGCTTCCAGAAGATGAGGATTCTTCAAAACAAATGAGAACTGTGACTGCACAGCAAGTTCATGGCCATGCCTTCTGTGATAAAGAAAATACAGGAATCTGAACCTGCGAATCACTATCTGCCACTCCTACGTCTCTATCTAAGGGCTGTTTCTCTTAGGCATGAGTGTTTGTGAGAGACCAAGTCTAGTGCAAAAACCAGTATCACTCACTTTTCTGGGCAACAATCTTATGTGAATAACCTCCTGCTTCACACTTTCCATAATTTATGCACACTACTGCAAAATTAATTAGACTTTTAGTAAGCCATTTTTGAGAGAAAACCACTCAGTACTAACCTTTAAAATTAATCAGTGGAAAAACAGCTCTCTCAGATGAAA
>VXBU01006414.1:89174-106082 GCA_013400315.1 Bombycilla garrulus
GGGGGGGGGGGCAAAAAAGTTTGCCAATACAAAGAGCAGAATGCCTGCCGCCAGCATACCTGTGACCAGATCAGGAAAACACTCAAAGAATGAGGGAGTGGGAGAAGTCTAGATGAGAGTTGTGTAAAAGAACTATGGGGAACTTCTCACCCTAAAGATAATGGTGATGTAAATATCAAATGAAACCAAGGAGCCTTATCTTTGTTGTTCTGCCTGCTGAAGCTCTGTGTGTATGGGAGAGAGGGGAAGAACAGTGCCACAATCAAACACATATAATAGCAGTTAGACATTGATATTTCTTCATTTCACTGTCAGATCATGAAGTTATGAGACTTATTTATTGATAGGTAATTATTAGTGGGGTTAATTGAAACAATGGCCACTACAGAAGACCACCATGCTAGGTACTGTATAAACAAAGTAGAGCGTTTCCTGACATGATGTAAAGAAAATATTTAATAAAAGACAATTAAAAATGAAATAAACCCCTTTTTAATGCTTCTCTATTCCAGTTTCATCAACTTTCAAGTGTCATAGTCATGACAAGTTTAGAAAAGGGATTTTGAGGAAGGAGATAAATTTCAGGAGATTCCAGTTATTTCATGTGAAGTCATGCCTCCAAAATTCAGCCAAGAACTATTACTGAAAGTTGTGCTTTATTGATTTGTTCTCTTTCCACTAATTCTCTCTCACTTGTTCTGTCAACACAAAGCTGTCTGTTTAATTTTGGGTGATTATATATGTTTACTCACACATATGCAAACTGTCTCTCAGGCTTACTCTAAAATTTCTGACTAGATGTTTATCTTCCTTGGATTCGATTTTTTTTTCTAAGGCCTTTGCGTAAGATCAGATTGGCTTTTTATAGATCTAGGGTTCAAAGCTCTGTTTGTACTTGCCTATAGAGTAGGAAGAAGAAGTATTTTATTTTTCCAGTTATTCAGCTTTTCCTTCTGTCTCTTCAAATATGCCAACTCTATGACCAGAATTATGGTGTTCTGATTTATTGCTTTCTTTTGTTGGGAGCAGCAGTTGTTTGACTTCCATTACATCACTCTTACTGGTATTCTGGCCATCTGTATCCCTTTATTGGCATCCAGAAGAAGTGAGTGAAATATCCTAGAAAGTCTTCTACTGGGCATGCAAGACCTAAAAACTTAGCTGGGGATGATTAGTCTTCAATTTGGGTGACAGAAAGGACTGGTGGCCTAGAAATGCCTGTTGCAGTCACTGAGCCCTTAGCAAGGCCTCCGTGGAGAGAAAATGCATAGTCATGCTTGCTAAGACCCTCTGTTATCTCCCTGTAACACTATTGGCTACATTCCAGAAGCCCCAAGGCTATAGGTTTTCTCACCCTGACCCCAAACTCATTGGCTAGTTCTCCCAATCCTACCTAATCCTATAAAAACCCCTACCTCTGCCCAGTTCGGCAGAAGACGCCGTCCTGGACCCCTTCACAGAGCTCCCAATAAAGACTTCGTGGAATGCTCTACTCAGCTCTTCTCAGCTCTTCACCCCTGAGCTAGCAAAGTGACTACCTGGCAGGCTGAGAGCTGGAAATGACAGCTGAATATCACTAAGAGCTGAACCGCCTGAAAGCCTCAGGCCGAGCTTGCCAGGTTAGCCCTGCGGCTAGGGCGTCTGCCGGAGATCTCCAGGACAAGAGCAGTTCCCGAGACCGGGACCTCGCTGTCCGGGCTATCAGCGGCAGCAGGGGGGCTTTGCCCCCTGGCACGCAACCGCTTTAAATGCCCCTTCCAAGTCTTTCCCAGAAGAGCTCCAGTGAAGAAATTCCTCCACAAGGAAAAAGGCTCAGGAAAATAACATCAGCTTTTCTAAACTCACTCAAGAGACTTTGCCTTTGAATTACCTGCTGCTGGCTAGGAGCAGACCAAAATCCATCTGTATATCCCTGTACCAGTGTAGCTAGCAACCACAGAGGTGACTGACATCCCTCTCGTGATGTGTGAGAGAATTCAAGCAAAGAGGAGCGCCTAGACAGGACTCTACTGCCACTTTCTTTCCTACTTCACTATTTATGTTGTTGGGAAAAAAAAGGGAGAAGTTAAAGAAACTGCCCAACGGTCACAGGATGTCCTGTTGCATTTATCTGGCGATCCAGGCGAATGACTCACCCAAAATATTTGATGATCGGAAACTATTATGTTTTTCTTTCTTTTTCACGTTTCTTCCTGAAAATATAAAGCATTCAAAGTCTGAAGCATGGTTAAAACTATGGTTAAGTATTATCTTAAAGCTATATGAATTCAAGGCAAGAACAAGAAAACTTTGTCTTTGAAGCTTATCATAGTCCAGAGAAAGCCACATGACAAGAATCTGCTTGCCCATCTCCGAAAGCTGTGCTACAAGAGGGCAAATGGTGTCATCCCAATCAAAAGTCCTGCCCAGAGCATATTCTTTGACACGGATTATAGACTGAACCTGATTCTTTTTTTCTTTTTGTAACTTAAAAATGCCCCTGAAGGGTTATCATGCCATCCCCAGCTCAGAGCAGCATTAACAGCCTTAAGCTGTCCTCAGTTGGTGTTTTATGCAACCCAGTGCAAGGCTGCTCACCTGTGAGTGTGCAGGCTGTCATCACTGGCACTCAGCCTATGCACAGCTGTGTGGACAAACAGTGTCTGCTTCCTCCCTTTGTCACATCTCCTCTGGCTCAGCCTGGCAGCAGGGGAGGCTGAAACCCTGTCCCTGCTCCAAGGGACATATAAAGTAGACAGAGATCAGTTATAAAGGCTGGCTTTATATAACATACCTGTACTAGGAAACAACCTGTCCAAAACAGATCAGGAAGGGAAATACAATTATCCGCATTTTACACAGAAAGAGCGGAGGAAGTGTTAGGGAGAATTCCCCAAAATCACATGGGAAGTCTGTGAAAATGGAAACTACTTCCAAAGAATATGTGTGTAATAGCAGGGGCATACAACATTTTCAGAGGGGGGCACACAAGGCCTTCATTAAAGCTACGGAGAGAACAAACCATGTGTAAATCTTGAGAATATCCCATGCACGTTGCTGTAGGCTGATTGTCAGCACACACTTTTGGACCAGTAAAGGAGAAAAAAAAATTAATCAAAAAGGTGGCTGACTAGGAGTGAATGCAAAGACTGTCGCAGGATATTTCATGAAGAACCAATTTTTTGTGTGGTCATGTCTAAGAAGCAGCTAAGAAACATTGGTAATGATAGCCCATGAGGAGTGAATAAAGGGTTAGAATTACCATCAGGTGATTTTATTTACCTTCGGGATTTAAGACTCATATTTACTCAGCAATCACAAACTGAGTTATTTACATGTGATTTTTTTTCATTGTCTTAATAAAGTCAAGGTTATCATGTGGTTCCTTGATTATCATCAGCCGGGGAATTAAGAAAACATCAGATCCCATGACATTCACAAGGCTGTGAGAGTTGATAGGGCTGGCTCTAAGCACACAGAACTATCTATTCATACCATGCTTAGTTTCAGTACTGAGCCCTTATTTGTTTTTGGGTAAATTTTTGACCTCTCTGCTTATAAGAAGGATTTTCTCAGTGCTATGCAATAGAGATACAGATGGGAAATGCCAGTTCCTGTCCTGGGGACAGGCACAAGAAGAGCAATTTAAGCATCTCACTGGTTTGGCCAGGCACCGAGCACTGTTCTGACTTTCATCTCAGAGTTTTGGACCCCAGTACTATTTCTACAGAAGTTATTGTTTTATAAAAATCCACTGTGCTATGCAAAGCAAGGCATAACTAAAGGCAGTCTAAGAATATCATAAAGAGTCACAGAGTCCCTGTCTTAAAAAGTCCTTTTATGGGCCTTTTCCAAAATAATAGCTCCCTCAGGCTCAAATGTCTCATACCCAAGTAAAGATTTTGTTTAATTCATAATGAAGTTGATTTGTCTGCTAGATTGTTTCCCATGGATCAGTCTGTTTGCAAATACAAAACATACCGGCATCCAGCTGGGTGTTACTGCTGCCAATTTCAAGACAATAAATGGTTCAGTACTGAGCAAAATTCAAAACTTTTATTCCACAAAGCAATAAAAGCAGTAGACATTGCCTACTGACACACTGCCAGAATAAATATTACCTACTGTACAAGATTCCATTCAGATCTTTCATCAGGTCAAGGCACAATCACAGACATTATCAAGCCTTATTCTGCATCAATAGAGTTTTCATGAATGACTGAAAAAGCTTTAAATTGCATTTTCAAACATATTACTCATTGAATCTTAATGACCTAAAATTTCCCTCAACAGCAGTGTGTAATGGGCTGGTACTGTTCTCCTGAAGACAGGGAGTTTATTTTGGGATGCAGCCTTCAAGGAAAACTTAAACAGTTTCTTTTTCTGGGATTTCTGGCACCCCAAGATGTGTTCTCAGCACAAGAGGAACCAAGGGAAAGGGTCTGAGTTCATCACATCTACAATATGGCTCATAGCAGAAACCAAGCCAGCAGCAGTGTTTTGAGCTCACTTTTATGATTTGGTTGTTGCTTGCTTTATTAATACATCCAATTACCTCAGAAAGGATGTATTGATTGTATGCAGTAAGTGGATCATTGATAGGTTAGGTTGGGGAGCTGTCACATAGTGTCAAGGGAAATTCTTGCTATAATCAGACCTGCTAGATATCAAAGAAATGTCCTAGAAAAAGGAGAATTTGTATATATAATTTTCCTTGAAATAAGCCCACAATGCTCTAACATTGGCATGTTTAAAGGAGGAGTCCTTTTGGCTCTTTCTGCATCATAATGGATATCCACCAGCAGCTCCTTTATATTCATACTGTAAGAAAATGAGTTGAGGTGCTTTATATGGCAATGGGAGAGAAGCAAATTTCTGGGTGAGAAGGTAATCAGGGAAGTGAATGACATGCAAGTATAGTCTAGTGAGGAGCAAAACAGTTTACCTGATTAAATAGAGATGATTATGCCACAATTTTTCTGGGCTCTACTTAACTTCCAATCATTAAAAAGGCAGATTTAGATTTTCTCTAGGAAAATGATACTCTGCAGACAGGAGGTGGACCATGAAATGCGTACACAGTCTCCTAAAAAGGCTTTTAAAAAAATTCAGCCACTTCTATTAGTTAACCTAGTCCCTTTCCCCTACTTGCATGCAAGTCCTTGTGAATCATCTTAAAATGTTCCATGTGGTCTGGACTTTTTTTTTTCTTCTTTTTTGTTCTTCCTTTGCAATGCCCCATTAGAGCTCTGTCCTGTGGAATATCATAAGATTTTCAGGAAAACATTTTTTCTGTTATAATAACCTATGTTAAGCTTTATTGCATGCAGTAGTGCCACTCTATTGAATACCCCCCTCTCTTTGCTCTGACTGCCTTGCTCTGCTACTTTGCTTCTTTTTAGGCCAGACACAGATATATTTTTTAAGGAAGTTTTTAGGAGTAAGATTTCTCTCAGCTCCACCCACTGCTCACCAGCAGTGTTTTCAGCTAGATGGGCATGCACAGCATTTTTAGGCTGCTCCAGACCGTAGCCTGGTCATGGTCAGCAGTGTCCCCTCCCAGGGCTGGGAAGTGTGTGCACAACTGGGAGGAAACACAAGAGCGGCCCAGGAGAAGATAATATGGGAGCTGTTCACTCAGAAGCTTCAAAGAAATGTGCTCTTCATAGCAGCATGCCATGGGATGGGTATTGCTTAGGGATTGTATTTTTATTTCAGACAAAAAGATTCATTTTTTTGCAGAATACATCATTTGATGGGAGAGAAACTAAAGAAATAACAGGAAGGAGCCATGGAAAAGCCAGAGGTAGGAAAGATGGTCTTTGGAACATCAAGAGTTAAAACTTTAAGGTTGTAATTTACTTATGGAAAAGAGCTAAGAACTTTGTGTGTATGGTAACCAGTCCCAGTTCTTGGAGCCATCGAGGTGGCAGAATCAAACTCAGAACTCTAATTAGTGTAACTGAAGAATGAGTATACTTATTATCTGATATAAAACAATTTTAGAAACTCCCACAGTTTAGAAATAAGAGTAATAACAGTAATTGAAAACATGAACTGACAAGTCACTAACAGCCCATTATATCATGGCAGTGTGAAAGCGCCTTATACCTTTACAAAGCACCTTTCTGTCGCTCTCTGGCACAAACACACACCCCAACATTGTCTCAAGAGCTGCTGCACAGATTTTTTAAAAATGTCACAGAACAACACCCAAATCATGGTGTTTCTGCAAGGCATTTTTGTTTCTGGAATAAGGTGGAACACAGAAAAACTTATCAGTAGCTGGCATCAAAAATATTTACCGGTTTATCTAAGCAGGTTTATTGGTGTAAATTAAATCAACGATTCTGAGCTATCTTTTTCTGCTTAGATCAAGACAGATGTCTCAGTCTTCTCTTATTTGGGCTCGTATGAGATAAGAATAAAACTAAAGGACACGTGAAGCCAAAAGACTGGCTCAATTTGTCACGCAGAGGATAAATTCAGTGTGTTGCACAGCGGCTCGTGGCTTAAGCTAGAAGTCTCAGGTAAGGACCCTCTTCCCAGGGAGCTGCAGCTCATCCTTGCCCACCTGTGTGCTGAGCTGAGGCAGGCCAGGCAGGGGAGGAGGACACAGGCACAAATGTCATGTTGCTGTCTATTTCCTCAGCCTGCCTTGAGAGGAATAAAAGACAAAAGGTTTTGTAAAGAAGCAAAGAAGCAAGAAACTTAGTAAAACACAGACTGGATGCTGTAGAAAAAGAAAAAACAAAACAAAACAAAAAACAAATGAAAGAAACCAAACCAACCAACCAACCAACAACAAAAAAGAAATAAAAAGCTTTCTTTTTTTCCAGTCGTTCTTGTCTTCATTTCATGGAATTCCATTTTTGGGAGTAGTAGCATGATGCAACTGGGAAAACAGCTACATAAAAATTCCCCCTCCCTATTCCACATTGGCATTCAGCTGCTCTAGGATACCTTATCCTGTGGCTGCCAAGGGAGAGTGACTAGCAAAGGAGGCTGGGGGTGGAAAAGGGAATGTATCTGCATTCCTTGTGCTTTCTCATTTTGGAATTTTATTCTGTCTAGTGCATAGACAGGTTTATAGAGAGAGAAATGCTGCAGATTATAATCCAAACTCCAATTAGCCCCAAAATTTATGAGCTGTCAGTCAGTCTTTCTACAGCCATTCTGTTTGCCCTGCACCAAGATCAGCTCAGCCACATCTAGGCTTGGCATTTCCTCCAGATTTGTGCAACCTGAGAAGATGAGATCAATCCGGACTGCTGTCCTGATTTTTCAGTTTCTCAGAGGAGTCTGAGGAGTTGGGTCTGACTCTGTCAGTGCTTCTGAGCTCTGCCCAGGGCTGTGATTTGCACGTTTCCATCTGTGGACAGCCCCAGTGTGCTTACTGCCATGCAAGATAGAGTCATGCTGTGCTGTCTCCTTGTGCCTTTCCGGATGTCTGCCATCTGGCACAGCCCACTCCCCTTTGCAATGCTCTGCAAAGAGGGTGACGGATTTGTTTGCCACCAGACACACAAACACACATATTGTCTGGGGCTGGCTGTGTGCCCCGCTCCTCCCAGCTGAGGGCAGCCCACCCGCTCTGTACATCTCAACCTGGATGCATAACCAGCTTAGTATGCAATAATAATTCATTCCTACTTCAAAACAATCTTGCCCTACTTGCTATACGTCATTAATTTCTAAGAGTTACATCATTTCTTTTCTGAGTTACACCCAGTAGCTGCCCCTTCTGCCTCACAGCTCCAGAGCTGTGTTGTCTCAAGCATCCATGGGCATCACATTTGGGGCATCACAAGGTGGAGACAAATGGGAAAGAGAGGGAGGCAGGATGAGAGATAACCTACCTAGATAACTGTGGTGTTTACATAGCAGCATCTGGTATTTTAGGAAAGCCCATGGTAGATATATAATTAACAGAATAATATTTATTAGCAAATTAATCTCTGAGCCAATACCTGTAAGGATATCCGCAACTCTCACATGAGGTGACACATAGATTTAGTCCATAGGGAAAGGAAAGGAAAGGAAAGGAAAGGAAAGGAAAGGAAAGGAAAGGAAAGGAAAGGAAAGGAAAGGAAAGGAAAGGAAAGGAAAGGAAAGGATTATATTTTTGGAGGCAGCCAGGATTTAGGTGTTCCCTGTCCTGGGCTATGCCAGCATTACTCCAGTTCCCAGCTGCCTTTTTCTGCTTCAAACCAGCCCTCAGAGCTTGGAGCAGGATGCCCTGCATCCACATGGACCTTGTCTGCAGCTGGTGGCCCCTGCTAGCACGGTCCCATCTGGGGCTGTTGTTCCCCAGAGAATGAGATACTGGTAGCTTGCCAGCCAGCCTGACATCAGCCACCTCAAACTGAAACAAATTTTGAGTGAAAGAAAAGTGAAATTATATTGATATGCAAAATAGAAGTGTTCAGTTGCTGCCCGTAGAGACAGACAGACATAGAAATATGGAGAAAGACAGATAGCTAATAGTGATTTTCTTATTTTTTTAAAATGCAGTTGGCCCTCCATTTCTCCCAACTAGAAAGTGTCAGGATACTGAACTGGGTGGGGTTCAGTCACCCATAAGGCACTGAATTGATGCACTGGGCAAGGCATGTGTTATCTCTAGCATCTCCAGGCTGGTAGTTTAATTTGGATCACAAACACATTTTTAAAATAACATTGTGGTTGCCCCCTTAACTGCAGCTCCCACTACAGCACAGTCCCTGGAGCATGCAATCCAGACTCCTGCCAGGGGAAACTTGGTCAGATGACTCCAAACATAAGCGCACATGCAACACACAGGGCCGAGTCACAGCTGGTCTGTGATAAAGCCACAGAGATGTGTGGCTGCATGGGTCTCTGCACTGGCTGTTTTCCTCTGCAGGCTCCCTTCCCAGGGTGCTGCATGACTTGCTTACATGGACCTAGCTGTAGTGACTTCTGCTGCATGGCTGGGCACTGATTTTGGGATTGGAATCTGTGTTGCCCTCATAGGAAGGCAGTATGACAGAGAGGAGACTGAGAATCTCTCCTCAGCTACAAGGAAGGGGTTTGGGGCTCACTCCATCCATAGGACCAAGCAAGTATTCAGGTAGAATAACCAGGTATCAGCAAGAAGTCATGAATTCAAAAATTGTTACACATTTCTTACTACACAATTGTTTCCTTGCAGCTCTTTCATGTTATCCCCCTATGCTCTTGGGAAATCTATTTTATAGTGCAAATAGCAAACTGCAGCATTGCTATTTTCTCTTGTGGTCAGAACACAAAGTTCTCACACCCCAGAAGGTAAGTGCCATCACCTAAGGCCCAGACACATTTTGACCTGTTTTTAATGAAGATCTAACCAGGAAAGGACAGTGCAGGTGCTAGCCTGCCTAGATGGGGGCTGGCCACTCATTTCACTCCCTTTTTCCCTTGGCTTTCTTTGGAGACCCAGGGGAGCTTGAAGTGTTTCAGATGCTGTAAAGAGGGTACCTGGTACCACCCTGCTGCCTGTTCTGGTTGCTTTGACCAGTTATTTTTTACCCCCAGCATGGGACAGCTGGCTCCCAGGCCTACCAGTTGAAGAATCTGTGGCATTTTCCTTTAAAATGCAGTTTGCCTGGTGCGCTATAGGGATTGAGAGTCCTGCTGTGGCCAGCACGGAGCAGCTTATGTGCTTATTTCCTCAGCAATAAGCTGTGGAAATTGATAGTGCTGGTGGAGATCCTAGCATTGCCACTCAGCATGTGGTCTCAAAAACATGACTTGATGGCTGTCACCAAGGTCATCTGATTGCTTTTCTTGTGTAAATTAAAAAATAAAGATCCCTTCACAGCCCAAAAAGGCAATACAAAACTCTTAGTACAGACAAAGAGAGGAAAGGAAGGGGTAGTGTTTGCTTAACACAACCTCCAGCTGGAATTTGATCTTTCCTTAATTCTGCTTTATCTAAGTTACTGCAAATTGCCATGGATTTTTGCCATTCCTCTTTGCTGACGATGGTCCTGCAGCAGTGCAGGGCAGCAGCATCTTTAGCACAAGCAAAAACTGTGCAGTAATCCAGCTCTGCTCCCAGACAATCCCTCAAACACCTGCAGTAGCCTGGGCATGACAATATGCTGCTTCTTTCTCTCTTAAAACTCATGAAACTTTTTGCAGGACAAGATAAACTGTGATCTGTAAATTCTGGCTTTTTTTATTTCTCACTCAAACAGGTGACTGCCAAGATGGGACCAACTGCTCCTTGGAATTTCTTCTCCTGGAAGTTCTCCCAGGTCCCTAATCTCTGTCACTCATTGTGTCTGTCAACATGCTCTGAGCTGTCCAGATACTCACGTTCACTTCCCTCATGGTTCATAGCTGTCAAACAGCTGCTCTTTGCTGGTTCCTTTTCTGGCCCAAGTTGAGATCATGAAACTTCTAGGGGTTTTTGCATCTTCTGTGGTGCAACAGCTCTTTTTTCTTTTATTTTATTTTTTTTTTCTTCCTTAGCTTTCTGGACTGTTGATTTTGCCAATTCAGCCAGATTGAATTCTTCTTGGCAGACCTTGATTCTGCAGCCTCTGCATCCATTTTTGAACTGCTTCTCTACTTGCAAAGCAACTAAATGATTTCTTCACTTTGAATTATTAGAAAAAGTGTTAATAATTTTGGATTAGATCATTCTTCTCATTAACAGATAAAATAAACATACAAGAAGTCAGACTGTTTCCAACTTCAACTTGTTTATACTAAATGCTTTGATCTTTAAACAAAGCTGATAAATCAGAGCGGGAGCAGGGACAAGCAGCGTGGTCAATCCAAAATGCTGAAAAGTCATGTCAGCTGCTATCTCTATGCCTCAGGCCAAAACATGAGGTGAACCTGCCTACAAAGCAATTTAAAATTAGTTACATTTTGGACATTCTTATCTGATTGCTGAACTATTGTAATGCATCCAGGTCTTGTTTTTATGTCAGATGTTTTATTGGGATTTTTTTTGTTTGATTTTATTTTTTTTAACTGCAAGGACTACAGATTTATTTTTAGATGAAAGTAGGGTTGTTTTTTTTTATTTTTTTTTTTATTTTCAAACAATGCTCTCTGCAAACTGCAGGAAAAAAAATCAAAAGACTGCCAGCAAAGTCACAACATTTGGCAGTAAGAAGCAAAAGTGCTCACAAGTAGTGTGTCTTTTAGAAGCCACAACTCAGGCACTGTGGCATTCAGCTCTGCAGCCTGAACACAGCCCTGTGGGCCCTTTGCTCTGTCCTGCTCCCAGTACCTGACCCACTCTTTGAGCCATCAGGAGCCCCTGCATGTTGGTGTTCCACTCTGCACTACATGACCACAGGGGTTGTTCCCAAACCTGACTCTACCAGCTCCTCTTCCTGGCAGGGTTAAGGAATACCCTGGTGGGCAATTTCTGTGTAAGGTCTAGAACTTGCACAAGGCTCATTGTTTTTGTTTGAACCAGCCCTTTCCGTGTCAAAACCCCACACTAAACACTTCCTGGAGTGTGGTTTCTCCTGCAGGAGGAGCCCAGAGTTCCCCGTGCAGCTGCTTCCTGGGGAACTCCAGCTTCTGTTTTGGAGACCACTTTCCAGAAGTACAGATGTGAGCCTGAGCTAGATATAGCATTCCATCTGCTGGGAACCCCCAAATGTTCTGACATCTTAGGGAACCCTTTGGACAAGCTCAGCTTCTACCTGCACCCACAGAAAGCATTCCTGCACCAGCACAGACCTCTGGCACAGGCAGTCCCCCACAGGCGACCCTCTGGGGCGATGGGCTCTGCCAGTTTGGAGTTCTCCTAAACAAAGCTGTCTGTGTCTAACCTCGCCAGGCAGACTTTCAGATTAAGTTCGTGCATACCGGGAAAGCAGAGCGTACAATTTGCTCCCCTGTTTGACATAATCATAGGCTGTCCCGGTGCCTGGAACAATTTAATGAATACCTTAGGACAGGTTTTGCTGTCAGATCATAATACTGCCTTTCACAAAAGCTCTTGCTACTGTTGCCATCACTGTATCTGACACTGACAATGTGAAAGACCCCCCCCAGAGGTCTAGGTAGTAGTGCATGGATGTGATAAAAGTGCTTGTTCAACCTGCAGCAACCTGTGATGACTATGCAGAGGCATATCCTCTCTGATATCCATTCTTTGGCCATATTTTTTGGGATAAAATCCTAGGGAAAGACATCTCATTAGTTCCAAAATACTGAAGGCGCTCTGTGAGCCCCTGTACTCATATTTACACAGTGCTAAAGCTCTGCTGCTGCCATTGCACTCCTCTAATAAATCACAGGGGTTTCACAGAAAGGTTGAAGCACAACCATGAGAAAAAGGAAGAGAATGAGCAAAGGCACACAGAGAGACAGGAAGAATTGTGCTGTCATCAACTCAGACTGCCTCCAACAGCATAATTTTTTCCTCAGCAGTCTGACAACCCAGAAACCCAGAGCATGTTTCAGGATTTCAGTAAAGCTGCTGCGGAAGCATCTTGGAACTTGCTCTGGTTTTGGAACTTTGCAAGGTGGTAGGCCAAGACCTCAGAGATGTGTGGAAAGCAAGAGCTCAGAAAATACATTTGCATGACACTTGAAGAAGGGTCCACAAGGGGCTGGCAGCAAAAGCACACTCCCTGACACTCTGTTGTAACACATGCTAAAAAGAGACTGATCCTTGGGTCTCTATATGGAGAAACCCAGAGCTGACCCCTTAGGCTGCAGGGACATTGCAGGGAGTGTTTTGCAGAGCTGTGTGCCCAGCTCTACTGGGAATTCCCCTGGGTGAGGAAACCCTTGAGCAGAGCCTAGTGCTGCCAGGGGTCCCAGGTGGGCTGCTGCTCTCCACACCTCTGCCCTGGGCAGTAGCCCTGCTCTCAGAATCAAAAGGCAGCATCAAAACCTTAGGCACTGCTAAGAGACACCACTGGACCACACTGAGCAGAGGCAGAAACCAAACCCTCTGAGGGACAAGTCCTGTTTGCAGACAGCCTTCACTCCTGCCTCTTCCCTGCATGTGTGCAGCTCAGATCTTCAGAGCCTGGGTGAATCTCCAGCCTCAGTAGGTTCAGTCACTTCAGCTGGCTCTAGCCAGCCCTATTGCTTCCTTTCAGCTACTGATGGCTTCTGCAGCCCTCTGCAGCCCCCCAAGTAATAAGGTTTTTTGGCATTTTTTGGTTTTGGGTGTTTTTTGTTTTGTATGAATTAATTTTGGTGCTTAGGGCATTTCATTTAACTGAAATAACACAGCATCATTCTTACATGCAATTTGCTAGAGCATGCACATTCCTACTACTCCATCCAGATGGAGCAGGCTGAACCACTTGACAGCTTCATCATCTGACAGCTGAAACAGGACAGTGTCTGAATTGATTTCAAGCCTGGTTTTAGAGCATTTACTCCTCTGCCACTGCCACACACACTTACAAAGATATCTCTACTGCCTTCATAAAGAAATCTGAAACTTCTTCACCACTGAAAATCAACTTTTTATAAGTATTCTGGACCTCACAAAGATATTCAAGTGGCAGGAATAATAAGATTGGAAAGGCTATATCAGCAACACTAAATCACTGTATACTAAGCGAAAGGATTACCTCCCTTTCTTGGTATTTGGAGATGGGAAGGTTTGTGCACAAGGGGAGGACAGTTAAAGCAAACAGTGACTATGAGGCATATGAAAGCTGAGAGAGCAAACCAAGTGAAAATAATCCGATTTTCTACTGATTTGTTCAATGAGTTATTGTAAGTAATTTTTTGCTTCTGCTATTTACAGGGTTTCCCTCTGCTAAATGTTACCATGGTCACTGTGGTGTAACATTAATTTGCTTATATAACCTCTGAGTTGCACAAAGAGACACAGATGTTATTTCAGAAAAACTACACTTGAGGAAGGTTTTCTAAAACCTGTACATGAAAACTTCATGGAACAGGTAATTTCTTCTCTTAACACTAATGGGGCCTCGTTCAGAGAAGGGCACAGTGACGTCCTACCATGAAGAGAAAGTTCCTCAGACCTGCTGATGCTCTGCTCTGGTTCCCCTGAACCTGCAATTAAGCTTCAGCCTTGCAACGCACCTAACTGCATCTTCCATCACTTCTCTTCATGCCACACATCAGAAAAATAAATTAATGGCCTTGATTTAATGTTAGATTTAATTAAGATAAACCTAAAGAGATTAAGGGCTCAAGAGCGTACAGGAAAGCAGAACTCAGTATGTGTTTAGTGCATTTAGTCCTTAAAAAACAAAAATCTGCATTTTCCCTGTGGCTTATTTTGTGTCTTAAAGTGGGTAAAAGATCAAAGTTCTATGAATATTTAGAGTAGCAATGTAACTTCTTTGTTGCCCAATGTATCATTTCCCAAATTCAGACAGGGTATTAAAACAGTAGCCATGAGCTGTCCAGAAACTTAAATGTCCCAGCCCATGTTTTTTCTCCAATATAAAGCAAAATAATATTTTATAGCAAGTCATGACTGAACCTGTCCTCCATGGAATTATTAACAAAAAACTAAACATACTCACAGATGTACTTTAGGCTAAACAGACTGGTAGATCCAAAGCCCTGGGGAACTCCACCAGTTCTGTGCAAGTGGGAAGTGAAGGCAAACATTTATCACAGCCCAGCAGAGAGTATTTTGACTTCAAGTTGTAATTAAAAAAAAAAAAACAAAACAAAACAAAAAACCAATGTTTTTGTCCTTCTTGGTTAGAGAGAGGAACAGCTATGAACAAAGATATTCTTTTGCTTTCAACACTCCATGTGCTTGTGCTTGCAAAGCTTAGCAGAGACCTTTCAGAAATTGCTCCTTTTTACCATTAAGTTCATTACACTAGAAGTAAAAATTAATAGGGTAAATGTTGTACCTGTTATATTTTAGCTTTCACACTTTGTATACCAGGCACTGAACAAAATATAACTACTTTCCAGAAGGTAAAAGTAAATTCTCAGGGATTTCACCATCAGAGCTTCCTTTTATAGAAGTAGCATCAGCAAGATCTCAAAATGCTTCTAAAGCGTCTCCTTAAGGAGGAAAAGAGGACCAAGTAATAAGACAAGGGTATTTCTACAAGAAGCAATAAACCAAATATAGCAAAATTTCAGTGTACCAATTAATGTGACATACACAGTATAAATGAATCTGTTCTTCACTCAGCCTCATGGACTTGGATTTTTGTTTGTAGCTTGTAGTGAAAATCTAACAGCATTATAACATTCACATGCCACCACCACAGCAGGTTTAGAGCTCCTGTAGTAATAACACTCTTGCCAAACTCCCCTACGACCTAATAGGAAACTTTCAAGAAAAATTATTTCCTTAATAATCCCCTTTAAATACCCACGCAGAGCCAGCACAAGACTTCTTCCTTGTAGCACCACGGCAAAGTGAAGTGTTACAAATTAGCCAATGTATTTTCATAAAGTACCTTACATGAGGCATGAATGTAACAGTTTAGCAGTTGTCTGCTTCTGGGAAGACAGCAAAGATAGAAAACAACTATTTCCCAAGGGCTGCTTTACTGCCCTGCAAACTCCCACTGAGTCATAACAATCCACACACACACAAACACTTCGGTCTCAGTAACTGTTTTGAAGAGTTGGATTTCATTCCTTAATGAGGAAAATAGATCCTCTTATTTGGTTATTCTACAGTTATTCTAGTTTACTTGGATAGCACTAATGCATGGTTTAGCGCTTAGTTTCTGCTGCCTTCAGCATCATGCTGCACTGCACTCAAAGCAGTGAAGAAGCAGCAGTAATTTCTCTTAGAAATTATTATTCATACGCTCTTACCTCAAAAACAAGCTCAACATTGAGCTTGTAAAAGTATTTCAGTGAGAGCACCATAGCCATGCCCTAGATATTTCTCACCTTCCTCCTCTTCTACTTGGAGAACTGCACAAAGGCCACTCTTCCCCTTCAAACTACAAGTGGGAGCAGAGAGGCCTCACCAGGAAAAGCTGGCTTATTTCTGCCCTCCCTGAAGCCTGTGTGAGGATTCCAAAGGCCTAGAAAAGAGGGGGGACAGAAACTCCTCTGCTTATTGATACAAACCTCCAGGCAGAAGGTTCCTTAAAAATATCTTTGCGATAAAGAGGAACGTCAGGGACATAAAAAATAAAAGAAAATTACAATACCCAGAGAGCAGAGTTCCAGCTCCAGACACAAACACACCCAGCTTTCTCTTTGAGCTGCAACAAGCCAGAGCACTCACTAGAATTAATGTGTGAACCTTCATCCCGCAAAGAAAACCTGAAAAGATTTCTCAGTGAGCATGAAGCGAGAGAGGTGGACCGGGGTTAACCTCTCATGGTACACCTAACTCTCTAATTCCACCTGATGTTCAGATGCTTTTGCTTCTCAAGCACAGACAGCAGCTCCTGTGGCTTTCAGGCTATTTTTCTTGACCCTCTGGGTCCTCAAAACCAGAGCAAGCACAGAAGCAGCACATGTGAGAGTTACAAAGAAATCCTGAACCTCACTTCCATGGTTGGGCTCGAACCTTGCAAGACTGCATTTTATAAAGATCTTTCTTCATACATTCACAGCTTTTAAACATTTACAGCTTTTTCAAAATTATTATAAAACATTTATTGACAGTAGCAATAAACAGAACAAATTTCTATAAACAAAAATTAAAGCAGAAAATGGCTTTAAGTCATTTTTGACCAGCCAGATGTACAAAAGCTTAAGCAAAGCAGGAGTCAAGCAGGCTGGGTTTGGAAGAATCCACATGGAGTTCAGATGTCATGCCTTATTAGATCACCAAAATAAGCTGTTATTGTCTTCAGTTTGTTATTGAGAAAATTTTGTTCTATTTCAACTTTCCCTCCTGGCCCTGCTAAGGAAGCCACCTGAAAAACAAAGAACAAAAAGTAAACCAACCAATGCACAGGAAAAGAGGCAAAACTCCAAACCTTCTACTACACAGGCAATCACAAAAAAAAAAAAAAA
>VXBU01006414.1:106091-182952 GCA_013400315.1 Bombycilla garrulus
AAAAAAAAAAAAAAAATCTGCTCTGTTAATACTGGTGGAAAACGTTCCTTGGCAGCTAATGCCTCTGATCCTCTTTTCATGTCTCCTTTTACTCACAAAAACCTGTGAGAAGTTTGTGGCTTGCAACTGAAAAACCCTCCTCACCCACAGCATGAAAACAAGAGGATTTCAGAACCAAAGAGAAATACTCAGAACATGACATCCTGTGCTGAGGCAAGAGATGCTAAACTCTGGTTTGCAGGGTACTTGGTACTTGAGACACCAAGATGCAGCAAAAAGCAAGCTGTAAACTGTGCTTGAAAGATGTCACATCCCAAATTTTGGGGGAAGAGTAAAACCAATTTTAGTAATTAGAATTAGGAAGCATAAAGTTTGCAATAAAGAGTGGCAGAGTGGAGGGGAACAACCCAAACAAAATCAAGCCCCAAAAACGCAGCAAAACTCACAAAAAAACTCACAAAGTTAATTGTTGTTGCAATTGCAACCAAAGGAAAGCTGTTGTATGCATTGGAGTCGCAGGCAGCGCTGAGGGCAAGGCTGGGGCAGCAGTGCCTCTGCAGGCTGGGCAAGCCTGTCAGGCAGCACCGGTGCCAGCTTCGTGTTTATGATCACTGGAGTGAGAATTTCACCATTCATGCTCTGCTGGAGTGAGCCTGGTGCACACCTTTAATGCTTAATGATTACAGACAGACCCCACTTCACAGCAGACTTTGTACTTTGGTCTGGAGCATGCAATACTCTCCCCTCTCCTGTTCCTACTCAGGATGCCTCCTAGTATACCTCTGAGGGGTAACAGCTTACAGGTCATCAATTCCTCATCAGGAGACACCGCACAGTCAGAAGGACGAACACCAGAACTGAGCATTTTCTGGTTTTTTTCCCCTCCACTTTGGACTCTTGAGGACCTGTCCTATGGTGGGGGGGAGTCATCTGCTCCATGCTGCCATTCTCCCAGGCTGCTGCAGAAAAATTATTTCTATAGTTCCCCATGCAGGGAAATTTCCCAGGCAGACATAAAGCTATCAGAGTCTACAAGTCTGCAGTAGATTTTAATTGGTCTTTAAGCTGAGATGATGTTAGCAGCTGAAACTTTAAGTTCAGGCTGTGTTATTAACACTTCTAAAGCCCCTTGAGACTTGACTCTGTCATGCAGGTTTAAATATAAACATGCTGAACTTCCCTTATTTTACTGCAAGTAAAAAACCAGCCTACTATCACGAGAAAATAATAGACTAATTTAAATTACACTTTGAACCTTTATTGACTTGACCAGAAAACTGCCAGACTTATCTAAATCAAGCATTTGCTTTTCTGTTTTGATTTTCTCCCTTTCAAATTTTTTGTTTTTGCAGAAAAAACAAAAATGTGAGCAGTTTCTTCATCCTTCAACTTCTGGTGATAGGAAAAAACGCTCTGCGTTCTTGTCAGAGAGGAACCTGCCACTTAAGTAAAAAAACAGAGGCTGGCTGACTTATAAATAGCACAAGAATCTGAAATTGGCAAGGGATCAGGAATGTTAATTTTACAACTTATCTGTTCTTACTTGAAATCCACAAAGCATTGTGGGATGATCCATAGTTTTTCTAGGAAGATGTTAACTTTTAATTTTTTACAAACAGAAGCTGGAATGTCCCTTCTGAAAAGCATTAAGAGGCTTTGCACTTTACAGCTAATGTCACTTAAGCATTCTAAAATATTAATTGGATTAGTCAACTTAATATAAAAATACTGAAATTAGCGTCTTGGGGTCATGCACTCCTACTTCCTGGGCATGGTTTGTGTCACTAGCATATCTAGGTATGACTAATGCATTGATATTAAACACTAGTGTTTACTAAACATTTCTCTTAGAAGACCAAGTAAAACAAGATGCTCCTACACTGACAGGTGGTGTCCACCAAGGAACAGCTGAAAATTTACATATGCTGTGTCTGTTCTCCAAGTGTTAAATCCAGGATAACTCTGATTAATTTCAAAAAATGACTAAAGGTATTTGATAAACCCAAAGGTGAAAAAAAATTAAATAAACACATGGGAATAAGCTCTGCTGTGACAGATCTGGTACTGTATGCTCTTTAACCCACCCGATATTCAGAGGAGAGAAACGCAAATCCTCTGTGACAATGCTTAGTTGCAAATTGCTGGAGGTTGCAAATTTAATTACGTAGGAGTTGCCAAGTTTTCCTCGGCAGGGCTCAGTCAACCTTGACAAAGTGTAGTGAGGGAAGCCTGCCACACACCAAGCTTCAAAAGTGTGCTGGCCTGGCGGAGGGACGCCCTCTAAAAATAACAGCAGATTGAGGAACGATGCTTTGAGAAAAACAAAGGTGCTCAGCTATTTTTAGAGATACTGACAAACATCTCCTGTTTTTGCAGTGCACTACAACAGTGAATACAGAAAGGCTTAATTTATTTTAAAAACTTGACTAGTCCAAAATTTCTTTGTTTTGCACTTTTCTGTGTGCATACAGTGATTCCTTGCTGGCAACTCTCCTTACCCTAGTTTATTCTTTAGCCCAAACCCACATTACTTGGGTGGACAGATATTGCCTCCTCAGCTGTGCTGCTGTCCCTAGGCAGAGGTAAAGGTTGCAGCTTCAGTTAACACCTTCTTGCATCCCTCTCACCTTCATCCTTCAGAAGGATCAGAGGCATTCTGATCAGAGACATCGGAAAAGATGAAAATATGAAAGAGGAAACAGACACAGAAGATTACTTCAGGAGCAAAAGTTGCTTGAGGTGCAAATTTCCCTTACATTCTTCAGGTGTACTTTTGAGCTTGACGGTTTTCCTACCGGTCTTGATTTTTTTTACATTTTCTTAATCATACTGAAACTCTTTTAATAAAGTAACTTCCTATCTGTTCCAGCCACCAACTAACATAACCGTTGACAAAAAAATTTATCATACTTTTTTCTCCCCTCTCAGAAACCTTTCTGAGCTATGAGAAATACAAGCCTTTTGACCTTATATGCAGTCACACAAGGACACTGTGAATCAATCACTTTTCTAGAATGCCACTAAAGTGAAGAATCCCCTGCTAAGGTGAACAAAACCCAACCCACTTGAAAAAAAAAGGCAATGGTATTCTTTACATGGAACATAACAAAAAATACTCTCAGGCAGCATTTTTGAAAATGTACAGGTATGCATGTGAATTATGACATTGTCACAGTGGTGCTGCCACCCTTTAACAGGCCAGAAATTTATTTAATTTTTCTTACTTCATAAAGGCAAACTACAATTCAGTATGCAAGCACTATGAGCTTCAGGAAGACTTAAGTTCTGAAGTATCACTCCGGCTTGATGTATGCTGTGGGTAACTCCTGGCTTTCTCTTTTATCAAGGACTCACATGAGTTTAAAGTGGGCTGCTTAAAAGCTGTAGTTATTAACACAACAGTCACAGCTGAAGTGTATGCAATTACATTCACTTAGAAATTATCGTCCTGCAAAACACATCAACCCACGGTCTTTCACCTGCCAACTCCCCTAATACCCAAGCATCTTAAAAATACTATCAAATCAAACTCTGTTCATTTCCTGGCCTCTCACTCCCTGCATTGCTCACTGTTCTATTTATTCCTAAATAAAGATGACTCTGCTTGGCAAGTCCTCTTTGGCTAGGTCTCCATTTTAAAATCATAGCTAAAATAGAGAATTCAAATAAATAAATGGGTTTTACCCATCTTCACACTCCCTTCATTGAGCAGTCATTTTTAACAACTGGACCCTCACAGACAGAAACACAGCAAACATTCTTCCATCTGCAGAAGTACTGCAGACATCACAAGGTGCCTAACTCCCAGTTTTCTCTAAATGATTGATGGAGATGAGGTGGGAACAAAGACAAGAGAAAAAGAAAACTACCAGTATAACGTCTATGTTTTGTAGGACAATCAGGATCCAGATCATTTCACTGAATTCTAGGCTCATAGAACCTCTCTACACTAGACACGAAACAAAAAGCCATTCCTGTATTCCGGCAGTATTTGAAATATAAGCCAGGTCTGAGACACCAACATTTAGGACAGCAAAAGCTCCAACAACAGCACAGTTTGACAAAAAGAGACATAGCTGCCACAAACAACAGTATGCCTGTCTTCAAAGAATAGTGATGTTTTAAACAATCACTAAGACACAATCCAGTATCTGAGTCCCTAACCATGCACAGGCAGGATAAGTAATAAACTCTCAGTGCCTCATTACTCCATCTCCCACACCTGGCTAGGCTGGTAAAGATGTTGATATGGTTATCTGTCTCACAACAGACCAGGTCACCAATACTTCAGGCTCACCAGTTTATTGAAGGGAGCCATCATGCATCCTGACAACATTCTGATCATCAATAACTGAGTACAACTTCTACAATGGGATGAAAATAGAAGATTCCACCATTAGCAAGAAGGTTCTACAGCAATGAATTGCAGGTTCCTCCTTCTTCACTGCAAATATTAACATGCAGAAGTATTATCTAGTACAGAAAAGAGTCTGTGAAAGAGAATGGACTACCTGGGATGACTCCATTTCCCAGAGGTGAGTACACACTTCTTGCTCTGTCCAATGAGGCAGAGCACAGCCTGATAAACTTTTCATAAATTAAACTGATGAACTACATAACAGACAGGAATAAACACACATTTTTTTCATGTATGTGCACACACATAATTATTATTCCTGATTATTCCTAGCGAGAAAGAATATTGTTAAAGATTAATTCAACTGAAAAACAGACCTGCATACATTACAAATTTTCTAACATGTTTGTAAACAAGGAGAGTTGATGTAATTCAGGGAAATAATTCAGGGAAATGTTTTACATTTCTTATAAATGAACCAACCATCTTGCACTGGTTCGTTGCTCCCCCTTGAGGCAGAAGTACAAAAGTTCACTTCTCTTTGACCTAAACTCTGTTGATTTTTAAAGAGAATTCAAAGAATCCCATTTCTCTCTACAAGACCAGCTCTACACAGAAGTGGCCATGCCTGCAGACGTAGTAACTGCTGTTTTTGCAGTAAAACCATGTGGAACAAGGCTGGATATCTTGTCCACCAATAAGGCAATGAATACTGAGTCCTCTGACACAGCTACGTCAAGGTCAGCTACAACCCTGCTTTCACTCCAGCAGCAGGATCTTTATATCCCTACTTTATGTTTGCTATCTAACAGTGATCTGATAGCTATCTTCCATAAAAATGATGTATTTTCCACTAAATTTGAACCACTTTAACTGTAGTTAAACAGTACTTTTATTGCAAGGTTGCTTCTAATTGCTGGGCTTTAATTTTTTTTTTTTTTATTTTGCTGGAGATTCACAGGCCTGGAAGTGTAGTGGCAGTAAATCAAGAAACTTAATTCTTACATACAGTCAGAGATTTTAGCAGTCAAACCCGTAACAGTCTTCTGTGGACCAGAGTATTAACCAAGGTCAGGTTTGGAACAGTAATGTTTGACACACCTTTGTCCACACAGGATGAAGACACTTCCTTAAACAGTGGGCTTGATTAACATTCTTTTTCCCCCCCTCTTAGATCATCAACCTTTGTTGTTTCATTTTTTTTAGTTTTTTTTTTCTTATACTGACACTATTTCTAAAGAAAGGAATAAGGAGCTGATTTCTCCTCCTGAGAGTAGCCCATAGCCTGGAACACTGAACTGAACCAAGGACCTCAGCCATGAACTTTTAACAACTGAGCCACAGTTTTGAGCAACTGTTTCTCTGTTTAAGCAGCTGTTACTCTGCAGCCATCTGTGTTAAGCCAAACCCATGGATGTAATCAACATCATTCAGAGCCAACTGCACTAAGATGTAGAGATGTCAGGACACCTGGCCCAATCACCCAGAGGAGCTCAGCTCTTCTGCAGGAAAAGGTGCAGGCCTGTGGGGAGTACTCTTGGATAATTTTGTGGAAACACAAATGAAATGTAGATGCCTTTGGCTAATTAGAAATCCAGTAAAAAGTGCTCATGAGTAGAGCACATCTCTAAGGTCATTCTTCATCATAAGAATGAAATATTTGATAAAATGCAGCGGTAAGATGCTGTAATTAGTTACTCTACCTAAAATTAAAGTCCCTGTTCAAAGATTCATAAGCCACTTTGACATTTCATCAGCCTGAAATGCAAGAAGGAATTGAATCATCACCTGCCAAAGCAATGGTGCTGTGCACAGCGTGGGCTTAGTCTGCCAGTACTCAGGCCATGTGAATTTCAGACTATTTCTCAAGCCGGCTGTTTGCCACCAACAACTCCACAGCCACCATATGGCTTGACACCCCGCCTACTCTAAGTCAGACACAGTTTTTGGAAAAGCAGGAAAAAGTCCTGCGAAATCCTGTGGCATCTTGCAGGTGAGAACTGCTCCCTTCCTTGCAAAAAGCTACCAGACATAATTAACAGAGAAAACACACAGAGGAAACTAAACCAGACACTCAGGGGAATTGTTAGTCATGTAACTGCTTAAAAAACCCCGAAACTTCTACCAAAAATCTCTAATACAAAAAACCCACACCAGTGCCACAAATTCTGTGTTTCTCACAGATCACTTCAATGCAAGCAGCTTACATGGAAGCACACACCTGTGTGGACATTGACAGTACCACCCCTGGTGGCATGACATTTGTGTCTGATCTACTCATCAGTGAGAGCAGTGAATGCAGGATGTAACTTCCTGCAACTCCTTCATAAACTGACAGCCATAGAAGTCTGTGACTGACTAACTTATCAGATAGTAAGAGCTAGTTAAGATATATTGGGTTCTGATATTTTTATACTGATATATATGCCAGGCCTTAAACTGACTTTGAAACTTCTATAAGAAACCCCTTTTGTTGCTTTAAATGACAAAACCATGGAAACAATCTTATACTCTCATTTCTAAGTACACTCAAAGTACTGCAAACACAGAAATCACTTAACACAAGGGTCAAATTTAAAAACCCCAAACACCCCACATTCAGCTGAACAGACTTAGAAGCCCTGTGTATGTGCTTATAATACTTATGTTTTAAGGCAGCTGAGCATTTTATTCACTACCAAGACCTCATCCAGCAACACACCTGATTAATATCAGCATTCCGAGGCAGAAAATACACAATATTGTTGGTGATCTTCTTGGAGAGCCTGAAAATTTCAAATGTAGAAGCCAGTAAAGGAAAAAAATCAAGAATGGGGAAGGAAAAGTTTCTTTATATTTCTTCATTTTGAAAGAATGTCTCAATTTCAACTATTATGCAACTAAATATTAGTTTTTTGAGTGTGTGAGTAGGATTCTCTTCTGAAATGCAGAAATTATTTCATCATTAGTGCCCTAAAAGCAGAAAAAAAATCCATAACTCACTTTTTATGAACATTTAACTGAACTACAGAGAAGTATTTGGGAACTTTGAATGTAGTTTGTAGCTAGTATATTTGGTTGACATTTGGTTTTTTAACCCATTTGGTGGAATCTCTCACACATGCACACGAAGATTTTCTTACCCATACAAATATGGCTACATTTGCTAAATATGGCAAAAAAGGGAACAATTTAGGATTATTCTGTGACAAAACAAACCCCACACTTTACATATGATGAAACTGGTATGTTAATACCTTCCCAGATGAATGAGTGCTTAGTATCACTGTTAATAAGCAAGTACAAAATTCTAGATATTAATTAAAAGATAAGTAAATTTAATTAAAAGAGTTAATATTTTGCTTGCACTCTTCTTTGAGTTCACAAATTATAGGCAGGTGCTATGACTGAGAACAGTTTTAGTAAGAGATTTTAAATAAGATATTCCATTTATGAATCAATTAAAAAGTGGAATTATTGCCAAGGTCATAGCTCACACGACTAGTTACTATCTACATATATACATACCACATGGCTGTTTGGTTACTTTGGGCTATTTTAACAAAATAATTCAAAGGAGTTAAAACTGCTGAATTATTGTTTTAAGCTGAGAGTTACTCAATTCACTGATGGCCCAGGAAAACCTTATCACTGTTTTTTTTTGGTAATAAAAAAATAAAAATATTTAAATTTAGGTGGAAAAGAGGACTAAACAAATGGTTTGCATCTGGAACTCCAGCTGCCAGGCCATATCACCCGCAGTCAACCAACTGGGCATGCAAACCCCATGGGAAGAGACGGAGGGGAGGAAAGAGAGGGAGGGGAGGAAAGAGAGAAGCTTGGGAAGGATATCCATCTGGGCAGATCATGGTTTGGATGTCGAAGATCTCTGCGGTGGCGTAGTCGGGGCCGCCCCAGGGCGGGCTGAGGAACACAACATCGGCGCGCAGGCTGGCTGCCAGCGCCATGTAGTCCCCGCACAGGAAGTCGATGCGCTCGGCCACGCCGTACACCTCCGCGTTGTGCCGCGCCAGCCGCAGCTTCTCGGCGTCGATGTCAATGGCGATCACTGCCCACGAGACATCACACACACAATCACATGCAGTCACACAGATGGCCAACACAGGGCTTAACGGGAACCAGGAATGCCACCCGACCAACCGCAGTCACCGCTGCTGTGACAACCCCGCACCTCGGCTGAAGGATCGCACACAATGCTGCCTAACAGGGGAAGTCCTTCTCGCCTCAGGTTTGGCAGGAGCCCGACAACTTCAATGATGTCCATTAGAAACTCACTATTTGCCTTTGTTAAAGAGAAATGTTTATTTGTGGCCAGCCACATAGTTCTGAAAACTGAGTTTAAAAAGCCCCAACCAACATGGCCGAGAGAGATGGATGATACAAGAATAGTACATACAAAATTAAAATTTAGCCAGGAAATACAAAAAGCCAAATGAAATGTATAGACTGGATCATAGCCTACCAAATTTAATGCAGTAAAAACTACCATTTGTCTAGCTCAAACATTAGTCAGAAGAGTTAGATGAACTGGTACGAGTATCTAGTAGGAAATGTTTTTTATAGGAATTATACTCAACATTTCACCACAATTTCATTAGCTGGCATTGGACTAACATGAAGTTATCATCACTTTTCTGTATTTGGTTCTACAGAATCTGCAGATGATTCCATTCAATGCTTTAAGTATTATTCACATGGAACCTGTTTTTGAGTACACAGATTTCTAGTAACAACTGGGAAAAGCAGCAGCTTTGACAGAAGTCCACTTTTACCAGTGATCTGCAGAGTATCTGACAGACCAGATATTATTTCACACAAAAATAGTGTTTACTAGTACAACGCAAATCCAACTCTGACTTAACATAGAAAAGCAGATTTATTGGTCCTTTTTGAAGACACAGAGGTCATGTTGTGAGTCTGATGAAGTAAAAACAGCTGCTGTTGCTACAGAAGCTCCAAAAAGGAAAATAAATCAACAAACAGAGCACAATATAACCAAATGCTGTCAGGAAAAAGACCGAAGAAACAAAACTAACACACTGTGTACAACACCTACTTACCGCTTTTTGAGGTCAATGCAAACTGAATAGCATTTCCTCCGACGCCGCAGAACGCGTCCACAATGATGTCACAGTTGAATGACTGACTGACACGGACAGCAATGTGCGCAGCTATTTTCTCAGGAGTAACAGAAAACCAACCCTCTGCAAAGGAAGGGGAAGAAATGTATTTTCACCTCTTAGTTCAAGGTCATCTAATTTAAAAACAAACAACCAAGCCCCTCATGAAACCAAAGGTTTAGCATTAATCCCAAGAATTTTGGCTTAGTGCGTTCCACCAGGAAATACTGGCTTTGAAGATGACAAACTTGTCTCAGTCCAGAGATTTGCTAAACAAACAAAGTCTCACTGAAGCAAACTGATATGTCTTGATCTCAGTACATGCTTTGTTGACCTTGGTGCTGAGGATTCTAGTTTATCAAGGACAAGTCCATGGGCACAGCTATGAAAAACTTTATACATCATTATAATGCTCTGTAGCAACTAAAACCAGAAATAAATTCTCTATCATTCAACATTTAATTTTCTTCATCACAATGTCTGGTCTGCTTACAAACCAAACCAACAAAAAATATTTGGTAATATTAATTTCTCTTTTACCTATAAATTTATGATTTGAAGTGGTTCGCAAACAAAAGCAGAAAAGTTGCTTTGCAAATGACTGCTGCAAGTCAGAACAAAACAGAATGAAACTAGATCCATCAGCATACTTGCAAGTTGCAAGAAATTATTTTATAAAATACAGAAACAGAAAAATATCACTGAGTTTCTGAACAAGTCCTGACAAATTATAATTTATTTCCAGCAAGATCTTCAGCAAATATAAGGACTAATGAAGACAGGGATGTCCCACACTGAAACCACTTCTGAAGTCCAAGACTTCCACTCACCCACTGCTGGCAGGGGCAAGGAATTTATCCATGGGTGCAAACACACATTCAGTAGTGTTCCTCCTTTAAGAAAATTAGTAATAAACTGCAAGAAGGACCACAGATTTGGATACATGCTTGGATATACCACCAAGTCAGCACACTTAGTACTGAACACACCTCTGTCTAGTTTAATTCCCTCATCAAACCGGGAGAAGAGCCGGTAGCGCTGTGCCCAGTACTTGATGAGCTCTGGATCAGCAGCAATCTCAGCAGGCATAGATCTCAGTGCCTTTTTATTCCTCCTTTTTCTTTTTGTCTCCTTCTTCTTTGCAGTGATTTTTTCATCTACAGCTGGAAGACACTGCAAAAGTTAACAGTCACTGTTCTTGTAGGCTAGGGAATGTAATTGGTAGGTGAGTGTTAAGATTTAAAAACACTGCTAAATGTTCTTTATTACTCTTTGCCAGATTATGAAGATTAGAGGCTTTAAATTAAAATATAGCATCCTGTATTTCAAGGGATTAGTCACAGTCCTAAAAATCATCACTGTTCACCCCTTATTTAAGAGCCTTAATCTTCAACTAGAGACAATAAACTCTATGTAATGAGCAAACAAGTGGATCAGAGACCAATTTAATGCCCTTTTATCAGTTATGAATAAAAACTAATCTAGGCAAGAGTTTTACAGTAGGAATTTAACACAACCAAACTACTGTAGGAAGGATCAAGTGATATATAAAAACCTGAATAATCCTGCTTTCCCTTGTTTCATGTTAAATAGAAAAGTTCATAATGACTGATTTATTTAAATCCTAGAAAATAATTTTAACAACACATGATCCCCAGAGCTCAACAATGTGCATTTGAACCCAAAACTTGATGGTCTGTGCAGCTGCCTGAGGTTTAATCACCCTCATCCCAGCAGAGGAAGAAAAAAGGCATGAACTGCAAACCTGTTAGACCACATCGAGGATAAACAATGACTGTTCATCTATAAAAAATACTGTCACCATTAAAGAGAAGACCAGAGATTCTGGCATTCCAGAAATAAACTAATTCCACTAGCACAGCTCTCAATTGCTTTTGTTACCCCTTAGACCTAATGAGTCTCATTGAATTAACAAAGTAAGTAGTGCATGACACAGTAACTTGAGAAGGCAGTATTAAGTCCACTGCCAATTCATTTCATCAGTTTGCAGGAAGCTGCTTTACCTTGGCTGATGTCCTCCGTGCCTGGCTGGAGATAATCAGGAATATCCAGAGGAACAAGCTGCCGCCCATCACCACACTCAGGCCTCCCTGCCCCCTGCTCATGGGAGCCGCTGGCTGCAGTGTCCTGTGTCTCCGCCTTGAGCTGACTCCCTGTTGGCTCTGTGCAGGCTGCACTGGCAGACGGTGGTTCCTGGATTTCAGCACCCAGCGTTGCACTCCGTGGGGCAGTAACGCCTTCCTGACCCTCTGAGTCGCTGCTGCTCACCGATGATGCCTCTGCTTTACCCTGAGGGGCGGCTGTCTGGGACGTGTCTTCCTCCTCAGGTTTACTAACCTGCTTCAGGAACATTTCCACCTGCAATCGTCAAATATCACAGATAATAATCTGTTATCTAGAGCACAGCTTAAAAGCCTCACAGTTCAAAAGCACTTGTCACTGCAGACACTCTCTACTGCGTGTATTTTGAAAACACTAAAACATCCAGACTCAAAACATTGAAAGAGTCCTTAACCAAGCCTGCCCCCTTTTAAAAATACTTGGAAACAAGCTGTCTTTGGGAGCTAGATGCCAGCTACCTCCAAAAGAGAAACAGAAAAGCAACCAACCAACAAAAAGATCAACGGATAAATACAGTAAATAGTTCTCATGTAATATCTAAATAGTCACACTTGCCACAGCCCAGGTGACCAAGTCTATTACTTCACAACTATCTTTCTCTAATCTGCATTCAGAGATGTACTCTGCCTCTCACGGAAGAGCTTTTTAGCATGAACAGGTAAAATTACCTTCACACATTAGCTGCCTCACCATCAAGATGTACCAAATGGTGCAGGTGGCAAACGATTCTGCTGCACAGCAGAGAGCTTGACATAAGCTCCTTACCAAGGCACAGACACACTCCAAACTCCTCAAAAGCACATGCAGATGCTCCTTTCTACATTATTGTTGCTCTGAGTGGCTCTAGACCTGGAGCAGTTCCTTATCTGGAATTCATAACTTTTTTTTCCTTCACATTATTAAAGTTGCCCTCAGACTATATTGGCTCCAGGTACAAAATCAAAAATGAATAAGGAATTACAGTAGTGTGACTGGAGCTCAATAAAACAAGTATGGCCAATACCAGAAAACAGTGGTTTGCACTTGGGTTTTGGGGAATGCCAGGCAACCCAGAAGAAGGTGAAATAACATTAAAATCTGTCTCCTCAAATTTTCAGAAAGACTTAACTAAGTAAAATCTGATGTGAACAAATGTTTCTAGTTCTTAACTCAATTTCTGAGTTAAAAAAAAAGCATAAAGTTATAGATGAAAATAAAGGCAGGTAGAGGTATAAACAAAGCCCTTTCAAAATTACTAAAAACATGGAGTTACATGAAATACGCTAATCTACACAAAGACTTTGTTACTGCTGAAATGCCAGCATTAAGAACTGGTCTCAAATGCAATTTACAATCAAAGATACTTTTAGTAACAACAGAAACCTATACACACCTCTAAAGTTATGTGCACACATGTCAGGAACAACTTTCACATAAACTAGCCATTTAAGCTCATATTCCTCTTGACAGGGTGCACCAATGTTTTTCCATTGCCATCCTAATCTAAATACTCTTCACATTGGTGGGAGGCAGGGAGGAGGGAAAATAAAACAAGAAAAAAGGAGCAGTGGGCTGGCATTTAAAAATGCTATCTATTCTGGACAAGTTTTTTTTCATTTTAATAACACAACAACAGCCAAGGCAGTAGATAAATCTATGAATTACAACAGTGTTAACAACTAAACATACCTTCTTCAAAGTTTTGCTTTTTTTGCATGTCGTTTCAGATTCCTCTGTAAAGAAGATGTGTGTGTTTTTGCTCTTCCTTGGTTTACGCATATCCAAGAATTTGGACTTGAGTTTTGCTTTTTTCTCCAAGTACTGCACACTTCTGTGGGTGAAATCTGGAATTCCACCATACCTGAAAACAGACAGATAGATAGATACATACATACATACGGACTTAGTTGGTTAATTTCCAGTTTAGAAGCTTTAACAGGAATGTTGATATCTACAAAAAAATGATTTAGACTGAAGTATTTTTAAATTGTTCCATTTAAAATACGCCACTGGGTGTACCTGCAAAACAACATACCTTCACAAAAATTTAAAAAAAATTTATGTGAAAATGTTTCAAAATGTTTTTTTTTTTTTTTTTTTAATAGTTGTTTAACTTTAGATGAAACCAATTTCCTAGGCCAGCCTGAAGAATAGGAAATGAAAAAAAAAAAAATCTTGATTAGCAGAATAAAAGATCTTTTTGGTGGCTGTAAAGAACCTCCAAAACAGCTACTTTTATCTTNTTTTTTAATAGTTGTATAACTTTAGATGAAAACAATTTCCTAGGCCAGCCTGAAGAATAGGAAATGAAAAAAAAAAAAATCTTGATTAGCAGAATAAAAGATCTTTTTGGTGGCTGTAAAGAACCTCCAAAACAGCTACTTTTATCTTTTGGCATATGCAATTAAAAAAAAAACCCACCAAACAACCAACAACAACAAAAAAATTCACTGGCCAACACCTGGCAACACTGTACTGCTATGGTAACATTTCACTAGTATGGCAACATTGTACTAGTATAAAGGAATTTCCTTCCAATATGAAAAAAAAGTTAAAAAACATGATCTCGGCTCACAGGACTCCAAACAGAGTACCATTCCTCTCAGAGCCTTTAAGTGCTAATTTAAGTAGCTGACCAGCCACTTAACATTTATACAACTGAAGGTATCTTACGTGTTACACTAAGGCGTAACACGTAAGATACT
The DNA here is from genome assembly GCA_013400315.1 of Bombycilla garrulus. Taxonomy (NCBI): domain Eukaryota; kingdom Metazoa; phylum Chordata; class Aves; order Passeriformes; family Bombycillidae; genus Bombycilla; species Bombycilla garrulus. The sequence continues at coordinate 120,395 of VXBU01006414.1, forward strand.
TTCAGTTGTATAAACGATTCCCAGAGACTAACTCTGGGAATCAGCTTCAAAAGTTGAACAAAACCAAAATTGAGATGAATGGTCTATTTCCATAATAACAAGAGAGCTGACTTGCTATGAAAAGCCCCACACTTCTCATAAGTAATTACTTTTGTCCTGTGCCACACTTGAAACCCAACACAGAGCAGGTTTCCTCAGGATCTTCCACTGGGTTTTCATCCACATCCAGTTCATGGCTAGGAAAAAACCACAGATGACAAAATTACTTACTGTGAAGGAATCAACCATTTTACAGCTATACCACTAAAAATCTTGCATATTGAAAACATTTAAATGTGGGCTTCAAGTAAGTTCCTCCACACACTGCTGAAAGCAAACCAAGCAAACAACACCACTCTATTCTTGTGCATCACTTTTTGGTTTGTTTTTTTTTTAAATCCAATTCAATGGACAACCCTTCTACTGGAGTTATAATATTCCAACCATTCTGAATGACCTCTTAAAATATTTAATGGCAAGCCCTACATAACGAAGACATTTGCTCACCCTATTTCCAAATTACCTTCATCACCTATCACATTATCTATATTGTTATCTATTACTAATGCTGCAGCAACTGCAAAATACTAGAACCAAAAATCAAATCTACATGATTAGCATGTAACAATTCCACCCACTCCCTCACATCTGAGCCTGTAAATTTATTAGACAGGAAGACACATCTCACTGTCTTTCAGACTATATCTTTTTAGAGAAGAAAGAAAAAAAATGTGACAAGGCAGCTACTGTCTATTTTATGACTGCCATAGCTCTGAACATTTTACTGGCAGCATTCAGTGCAGTTAAAACAATACAGATTATTTACTGTTGTTCTGGTATTGTCTATACTAATTAGACCTAAATAAGCAAGCTGCCCTACGCAATTTAACAATCTCCTACAGTTCAGTGGCACAAGAATAATACCATCACCTTGTATAGTCAAGGCCATATAAAGTGCTGGAGGAGAGGAAATATCCACTGCTTGTTGTGAGGCAAAGCAATAAGCAGTGATGGAACACTGTGTGGCTTTGTACTGACATTTTAACTCGTATCCTTAATCATGGCTATAGTTAGTATAAATCAGAAGGCTCCTGGAGCTGGACTTCCAGAAAACAAAGTTCATGTAAATTTCATCACTTGCCTTCTCTTGACTTTGACATGTCTGTATTCAGGAGGCTCTTCATCCTCATCTTCATGTTGGTCATGAAGCAGCAACTGCTTTTTTTCATTTGAATTCGAGCTACATGACTCCTGCACACCTAAAAAAAGATACATCACGTTTTCCTTCTGCATAAATCAATTCCTTATCTTCCTGCCCCCAAAGTACCCCTGCAGCTACAGCTAGTTAGTGTGCCAAGAACACATCTTTACTTGTCTTTGTTTAAAGGACAACATTCTTATAAAGCTCCCAGCATTGCACTGTAGTGTTAAAAATCTTAAGAGATAATTTGAGGTTGGTCCTTCATATCTCCAAGAAAAATAAAATGCCTACAAGATACAAAAATTATAAGTTTCCTCCTTGTGTGCAAAATTTGGTTTCCATCTCATTGGCTATGCAAAGGTTTTCACATAGATTTAGTAAGAGAAGATTTAAACACTCCTCTCATTTCTTTTACCTCTCCCATTCCAGCTCTGCTGTGGGATCAAGCTAGGACCACAGCTGCTTCTTCCTCTTATAAAGTCACTAGTAGCAGACTTAAGTCTCAGCTGTAATATCAAGACTAAGACAAATAATTAAATATGTACCAACAGTGATCTCTCAACAATTTCTGTAGTACGTTTGAAGATTTATGAAGTACATGTTCTATTAAAACCATTTCTGGTTGAAGAGCACATTCAATATACAGGTTAGAGATGAGAAATCCTCCAAAGAAGCAGAGGGAAGAAAAAGGAATCAAGTATGTAATCATTCCACAAAATACCTAATCGACTTTTAAAAAATGGCGTAATACAGAGATGTCTTTGTTTCTCACACGTAACCACACAGACAATTCTGATAATCAGCCCTGTCTGATTTTGTATTACCTGGCTGGTTAACACTTTTATTTTCACAAGATGTTCTCCTTTTCCTGCTTCCTCCATCACAGGGCTCCTTCCGGCTCCCGCTGTCAGATGAACTCTGTTCTTCAGGATCTTCGTGGGCTGCTGTTAGAGCAGCACTGCTCTGCTCCACTTTCTCCAAATTCAGATTTAAATTACAAATCCCAGAGATTATTTCACTGTGGGGCTCAGCACTTGAAGGGAGTGTTTCCTCACTTCTGGTGCTGGAGGGAGACAGCTCCAAGCTCAGCACTTCACTGTGCTCAGGTCCTGGGCTAACCAAGCCCATTTCTCCCAAAAGCCCAGTCTCCAGTGTAACCCCATTAACCTTCACCTTGTCACCATGTGAGCTCTCAGTAGTCCATCCTTGACTTGTCCAGTACTGAAACTGTTCCCAATAATACCAGTACAGTTCACTATAATGCTGCTCCCATTCTTCCTTGGTATCTGGACTATTCCAAGGCTCAGAGTCTGGGATGACCTCAGATGATGAGACCTCCTGGTGCTTTTCCAACCAACTTTGCCAAAGAAGGCCTTCTCCATACTCACTCCAATACTTCTCCCATTTTTCCTTAAGTTCACTGGGTAAAGCTTCACTTGCAAGGCTTTCTGAACTTTCACAGTTTGCTTCAATTACAGCCTGAGGTTTGCTGCTCATCTCACAATGCTCAGTAGCTAGGGCCAGGTCACCAGAAACAGACTGGATACAACCACCATAACCTTCATCCTGGCATTCCTGCCCCATTTTATCCTCGTGTTTTTGCTGTATCTCCTTTTTCTTCTTCTTTTTCTTTTTCATAATCTTCATGTTATTTTTCTTTCTGTAATTTTCTGTTGCCTAAAAGATAATGGAAAAGTTAGAAGTCTACAACATATATACAGTCTTGTCCTCTCTCCAATCACATTGCTCTTTCCATTGGCACCCTCCCTCTCAGTACAACCCTGCTGTTAGCTTTCTCCCCAAAAATGCTGTAGAATTTCTGGGTCTGATAGGGCCCTGCTACATAACCTCAACTGACACTTCTGAGGAAGCTGTGAGGAAGAAAGTCTGTAAAAAAAAGTAGCAGGATGACAGACAGAGGCTGCTGAGTGGGAAGTCATTAGTAGCTCAAAGATTTAGAAGGAAAGTCATCACCAAGAAACTATACAATTCTAAAGGGAAGCTGGTCAGGAATTGAAGTGTGACAAGGTTGAGCTCAACAGCAAAACAGTATCTTGGTAACATCAAGGATCTGTTTTATGGGGCTGTGGTGGCTGACCCTTATTTTTACCTGGTATCTGCCTGACCAGGAAACACTGTTCAGTGTCTTATTGGGATAACCAACATAACGCTCAACCTCGCAGAATGTTAAATCCTTGCTATCTTTGAATGTTGTACACAAAAAAGAGCATCCTTTTGTACTCAGAAAACTCTATAAATCCTGCAGCTGAATCTCTGTATGTCTTGAAGAGAGTGACACAAAAGAGGGATCTTTTACATCTTTTCCATAATAATCTCCAAGTTGGCAAACAGAAATACAAAGAAACAACAACCTCCTGACCAAACAGGTGGTCCTTTCATTTGTGCAGTACAATCATTTCACTTGTTACAAAAAACTTGGCCACTACAGTTATCTGGTGGAAGAGAAGACAAACCTGTTCCTACAAGGAACACCAAAGTAACTTGTTGCTTCCATGAATTACAACTCCACTTGTTTCAGAGGGGCTTCCTCTGATGACAAACCTCACATGGACAAAGGATTGTGAATGTATGCCCCATCAGCTGTAATCCTCAGTTTTGTTACACTGACAAAAGTATAAGGTGGACTATAAAGAAGTTAAAACTGAAGAACTGGCATTGATCTTTCATCCACATCCCTCATGTTAGTGCACACAGTCCAAAGCACAATGCTTAGGAGTAATCTAGTAAGAAAATGCATTATTTTACCATTCAACCTATTTGCATATTACTATAGCAACAGAAATTGTACATATATTTTGTGCTTGAAGTTGGATGCCTGTATGGTCAATTTACAAGTTATCAATTAAAATCACATATAAATTTCTCCTATTTCTTTACAAAATAATCAGGTAAGAAGCATGCAGTGCTCCACACAAAAGTACTGCCTCTCTGTCAGGAAGGGCTGCATTCCATAAAGTGGACACTGTGAGTATTGCACTGTCTTTTTCTCACCTGTGAAAGTTTCAGGCCCCTTCTAAAGCCAAATGCTCCCTATGGGAAGCAGAGCACCAAAGCCTCACTCCTGCCTTTTGAACAGTGTGGCTTTATCAACTGCAAGGGGGATTTGAAAAATAAGCTGTTTACATTACTATCAAAAGCTGAATGGTTAAAGCAGACAGTGGGAAAATACATGCTCCAACTGGAGCATGCTAGTTGTCCTGCTGTGCAGCATCAGCTTTACCACAGCCGTTTTAACTCAGGTTTCTCTAGTCACAAAAGCAGTATAGATATTGAAGCATGAAGCACAGCCTTGACCCTGTTTAGTCCAACTGCCAGGGGGGTTTTACAACCTGGACAGACCAAGGTGCCTGGTGCTGTTACCAGGATGCAATGCAGGCAGATTAAAGGCAGCTCAGAAATAACTGAGAGGAGGCATGTCCCTAGGTCTGGAAACACAACACAAACGGAACAAATAAAGCAAGTAAGGATTTACCACAAAGTCCCTGTGGGCTGACTGCCCACCAAACTGAAGAGGCAATCCCATGCTCCTCATAAGCTCAGCTTCTGAGTCTAGTTCAACTTCTTCCAGGTCCAGGGCATGATTAGCATCCACCTTTAATCTCACATCAGGACAACAGTTCTCCTCCTCAGAGGCTTGTTCTTCCCCTGTTAACAAGTTATATTCATTAATATAATCTGGTTCTGACACCTCAATGCCACAGTGTGGCATACAAAAGATAGCAGAATTGCCTCTTATGCTTTCTTTCTCATTTAAAAATCTTCCTCATAAACAGCTCAATTTCTAAATAACTATCAGTAGGAATCAAAATGTAACTTCAACAGCCAAAGCACTGGACTGGGTCTGTCTGGAAAGGAGATAAAATTTTCCATAGCAGCCTCTATGGAATTGTGTTTGGGATTTGTGGCTGAAACAGTGGGGACAGCACACTGATGTTTTGGCTGCTGCTGAGCAATACTGACACAACCTTGAAACTTTTCTCTTTGCCTGACTATGCCCTCCCTCCCCAGCAAGCTTGCACTTCTATCAAATTGTTAAGCAAAAACATATGTACATACAATTACAAATGCTATTGAGAAAGTCAAAGCTGTATATAGATGGAAATTATGAAATCAAAAGCTCTTGACTCAGTTGATAATACTGAAACATTCAAGGTTTTTGGTTAGGTTGTTCAGGATATATTTACTGTCAAACTAATACATAACATGAGACCTTTCCATTTTTAACTGATTATTCTCGCCACAAATCACTCTTACATGTACAAAAACATAGTTTACAATCTCCTTCTTTCACTCCTCTCACATTGCCTCAATCTAATCTGTGCTGTTAATTATCAGCTTCTATTTGTGCTCAGACTTCCTTTCAAATCAAGGTATGATGCTGCTGGATCTACCAACACAGCAACGATAGAAAGAGGTACCAAAAGAATTATGTTCAGGTAGGCAAACATGAGGAACTCAGGAGATGGAGTAAGGGAGAAGTGTTGAATTTGTTAAGAGTATACTCCACGATAATTCCTAGCTTACAAGCATGCCAAGTGAGAGATTTACTTTTCTGGCCCTCCTCATTCGCTGTACATATGTGAATCATAACTTTGCCCATCAGTGCTATTGTTTCTTCTCTACTTCAGGCTCAGCAGATTAACTAGCAACAGCTAATGTCCTAGGCTGGGGTAGAGACAGCAGGAGACAAATATCTAGGATCTACAGACCCTCCATTATGCAATCAATTTTTAACTAAATCAAAATTATGATTTAAGACCACGTCAGGGATGTGTGATATAATCTGTTCCATGCACCAGGTGAATGTTATGTGAGGTGGTGAAGTTTATCTGAACAGGAATAAGCACTACACTTGGTTTGACACAAACTTCTACTTTAAGATTATGGTAACCTGTGAAAGCTATGTAAAATCTAAGTTATTATTCACTTCTGTCCCCATGGCAAAAGTACTGAAAAACAACACAGAAATAGGAGCAATTTAAATAACTACCCATAACTCGCTTTAAGAATGACTGCACATCACATTGCATAGTAGACTGTATCACCTTACCTGTACTGTCATTGTCATCTTTGACATAAAATCCTTTTAATCCCAGTTTATATAATTTTCGATCTCTGTAAAAATAAAGACAGACACAGATGCAGGAAGTCAACATTGAAACATTTTCTTTTTTTACAGTATAAGCAATCATTCAGTGGAAAAAACCTCCCCAGGGATGCAATAAAATCCCCATCACTGGACTGATACTGGATGGGGTACTTAACCTCTCGTAAGCTCCCCTCTCACGATAGGCTGGACCAAGTGACCTTTCCAGGTCCCTTCCCACATGGGCTGCCCTGCGGCTCCAGGCACGCGAAACAAATAAAAAGAAACAACATCTGGAAAAGGCAACACTTTAATTAAAGCCTGTCGGGAAAGCCCATAGGAACGACACTGCAGCTACGCAATACACTGCGGAAATAACTTTTCTGGTCCTCCTCTCGTTGAGGAACCGGCTGCTCCCCGGCGGATGGGCGCGCTGAGCCCCGGCTCAAGGAGGGCTCCTCTCACCCTTTTCTGCTCCTCCCACCAGTGACAAACAGGCTAAACATATCGGGGTGGTTCTGTGCACGGCCCCCAAAGCCCTGCTCCGCTCGCACGCCCTCGCAGCGCGGCCCTTCCCGCCCGTCCCCAGCGGGACGCGCCCGGCGCTACTCACTCCACGAAGGCGCGGGAGCAGAGGCAGAGGATGCCGCCGACCTCCCCCGCCCGCAGCAGCAGCTCGGCCACCACCCTCGGGCCCGGGTCCTGCACCATGGCCGCGGGAAGCTCCCCACGCCGGCCCGGCCCGGCCCCGCCTTTTTCCGCCGGAACTGCCGCCCGCCCCGCCTCGCCGCGGCCGGGGGGGACCCGGGGGGATGCGGTGCCTGCGCTCTCCTTGCTGCCCCACAAGCAGTACGAACGTGTCGGTGGTGTTCGGAGCGGCTAAAAAGTAGCGAAGGAAAGGGCATCGCAGAAAAACTCTGCGGTAAAAGATGCAGCAGCTAGAATCTGGTAAAACCAGGAGTGGGAAACAGAAGTCGCCAAGGCATTTTTTGGAGCAGAATCATAGAATGGTTTGGGTTGGAGGAGACCTTAAAATAATTTCGTACCAACCCTTCTGCCATGGGCAGGGACACTTTCCACTAAACTAGGTTGTTCAAAACCCCATCTAGTCTGGCCTGGAACTCTTCCACAGAGTGGGCGTCCACGACTTCTCTCACCACTCTCACAGTAAGGAATTCACAACAGGAGAGCTTAGAACAGTGAGAGAGAGGGGACCGGATGGGCAGAGGGAGTCAGAATGAAAACGAAGCCTGGTGAGAAAAGGGGCTTGGGAGGAAGCAGGATGAAGCAGGAAGATCGGAATGAGGCTCTGGAGGCAGAGGTTGGGTAGGGAGGCAGGAAAGCATTGGGAAGCAGCCCTGTGTGATAGGGTACAGTGATACAGATAACCATGTCTTGCTCACAGATTTTTTTACTGTGGGGTCTTGCTTCAGGCAATAGATCAAGGTATAACCTGGGAAAATGCCATTAAGAGACCTGATAACGTGAGAGAATTGGAGGGTGTTTGGAATAGGAGGTTGGTTGGAGAAAAGGGAAGGTGCAGTGATGAGCAGACCACAGGATCCTACCCTATAGAATCAGATTCTATCTTTTTATCTCCTGTAGAGAATTTATATGATGGTACACTAGGTTTGAGAGATTTCCTCCATGAAACTGGGCAATGGACTGTTCGGTTCTACTTGGATTACTCAGGTTTTATCTATAAGATGCATGAAACTCATGTCTCTAAAGATCATTACAAAGCCTTCCTTGACATCACTGGGACAGGCTTTCTCAGATAAAGATTACGGACTATGGGATCTCTTCTTACATGCTAGTCTGCTTAATAGACAGTGAAACAGTATGAGGAAGAAATGTAGCCTTTATATCTGCACTGCTTTTAAGCCCTGTCCTAGTTTCAACCAGGACTGGGTTAATTTTCTGCAGTAGTGCTAAAACGGAGAATACCATTCCTAAAGCACAACAGGCCCTCTGGAATGTGTTTGTTTTTGACAAGATGGGATACTGGACTTTCTGTTGCCTGCATTCAATCCATGATCAGCTGTGCAGTTGTCTGCTGTGCTGTCTCATTCCGTTTGCATCAGTGTATTTTAGGTAACAAGGCTGTACAGCCTCATGAGGGTGCAAGATGTCCTCAGGATTTGTAAGACATTTCATATAGAAAATATGCAAAGAGGAGTTTGCAGGCAGAAGGATGTTCAGGTGACAGTAGCACAGCTACAACAACAAATTCCATCCATTTACAGAAAAAAAAAATCTTAATTGTATCCTGAATCATCCACCATCTTACATCTGATATAAACAAAAAGTATTAAGTGCCAACATTAGTCAGGGCTTGGGTATGTCTATCACTACAGTAATTAAATACTTTAGAAATACAGGGAAATATTATGCCAGTTCTAGCATTCATGTGGGTATAACTGTCTATAATTAGGATGATGTATCACTTTTACATTTCAGAAGTGAAAATGCAGTTAAATGAAAACCTTTCAACACAAATTGTTTAGCAGTAATCAAATGCTGTGCATAAAGTTGAATTGTGAATTGCAAAATATTTTGAGAATTATGATACCCCTTAAGGAAACAGTGCTACATTTTTAGTGAATGCAGAGAAATGCACTACTGCATAAAAAAAAGATGCCTCTTCTTTTATAATATTGCAGCCCAATGTCCTGCAGCCTGCAGGAGCAGTCACCATCAGGTAAGGCTAAACCTATGTGGAAATGCCTCCTAATACTCTCCCATTGCCACCTGCAGCTGATGGCATGTTTTCTCCCTGGTTAGTAAGACACTGGATTTCTTTTCATGACACTTGTCCAGTTTACCTCACAGCTGTTGCATGAGAAAGAACCTTTTCCATTTTGAACATGGTTTCTCCCAGCTTCAAATATTGCTTCCCTTATAAGAAGAATAAATGAGCAATTGATCCATATTCAGCTGCTGTGCTGGTGGATTTTACAGATATCAGTCATGTTCCTTATAATCTCTTCCGAGATGACAAACCCTGGCATATCCAATGTTCCTCCTCTGGGAGCTGGTCTATACCTCTGGTTTTCCCCATTACTCTATTTTCTTGTTGTACTATACCCTATTAGAGATACCCCCTTAGCACCAGGACTGCACTGATAGGTCTTACCTAGGAAGGGCAATGCACTTGGGCTGTGATTTCTAGCACACATGACTTTACAAAGTGACACTTAAACTAGCAAAAAGATGCTTGTGACAACACTTTTTTCAATTTAGGGTGAACTGGCAAATAACATGTTTAAATTAAAGTAAAATAAGCCATCCTTAAAAAATTTCCACTGATGAGATTCTACTGGTTTAAAAAGTCATATGTAAAGGAATTAGTAAAAGTGTGCTAAAAAAAATTTGTCAAGGAGCCTGGTTTATAGGAAGATAATGGATGGCTTCACACTGAGTTAGTGCAGGGTTGGTATGTCCTTCCATGACTTACCTGATCCATGTGGATGACACCAAAGTAACCTGCATTTCTGTAGCCTGTTCCCCAGGCTACCTGCACTTCCCTGCTTACTCTTGCTTTCCTCTGATACATCCTGTTCTGAAATGCTTCCCCCACCTCTTTCTTTCTTGCTCCTTGCTCTCACACACAGTCATGGGGCTCAGCTTCAAAGCCGTTCTTGGACCTATCTGTTGTTATTTTTTTTCTTTTTGTATCTCAGGTGAAGATTTCCCCTTTGCAGTGATCCTGGCTTTGCTGCTTTTATCTGTGCTTCTCAGAAGGTGACCTTGCCTCCCAACTGGCTTTAAAGCTTTTCATTATTTCCTTTTTTAATCCCTTTTCAAAGCTAACTTCCATGACAAATACTGACCAAATAATGATAATATGAAGGGTTCTGGGAATAACATCCTTAGCTATTAAAAATAAAACAAAAGTAAATATATGCAATGTTTATAAAATGGAACATACTCTCACAGTAAATCTTACCTGCACAATAATTCTGAGCTCGACCCTTCATATCTCCCTTACCATATAAGAATAGTGCTGGACAAACAAGGCAAGTATTTCTAAGACAAGATGAAGCTTTTTATATGTTTATGTATGAACTCTCAGAAAATAGTTTCCAGCTTCCTTGAAGGAAATGATTGGATTAGTTATGTATCTAACTATAATAAAAAAATCAAATAGTTTATCAACATCTCCCTTCATAAGCAGATGATAAGATTAAGAAATTAAAACCAGCATTTAAACAGAGTAAAATTTTCCAATTTACATGTTTCTAAAGACAAGTAATTCTATCACCTTTGTGTGATGGATAAGCTGAGAAAAATATCTGAGAATGTGTAAGTCAATGCATTGCATTCTCTCTTAGCAGGAATGGGTAGGTAAACCTGAATTCCCTATGTGAGAATCTCTAATCTCTGTAATTCATACATTGAAAGAATTGATTCAGCTGAAGTATCTGGACAACTTTCTGCAACCTGTGCCCTGGTTCTGGCTGATCAAAATGCCAGCTATAATGGTATTTGTACTGGTGCTCTGTACCTTTTCAGTCTTTAGCTTCACACTTATAAGAAAAAAAGGATGGCTTGAAGGGGCATTATTCCAATGAACTGTGGACCAGAAGGTGGCAAATGGTGACATCTGTGGAACCTGTATGGAAAATTATGGCAAGCTAAGTGAGAATTTTTTCTTTTAGCTTAAAAATAGTCTCTAATAAAGAGGAGAAGATGCAGGACATGTCACTTCACCAGTTGCAGATGTAAACAGAAAGACATACAACTGGATTAAGCTTCAGTGACACTCCAATCCTCTCAAAAGGTATTGGCCAATGTGCAAATAACCAGATACTCAAATACTGTTCACCACTTGCAGAATTAGAGGTCTCACAGTAATATCTCCTTTGCACTTTTTTTGGTAAAGATGAGAGTCCACTAAGCAAATGCAAATCACAAGGTCAGGGTTGTTTGACATATGATTTTGTGACCATCTGTGAGAGAAGGGGTTTTGTTTCTGTGTCAGAGTCTCCTTGGACACTTAGATATGACTGATCTGGCACATGAGAAAGTAATTTTATGTGGCAATATTATAAGTGGGAATTAAACTATGATACTCTTGAAAACTTTGTGCCTCTAATTTTTGTTCAGCCTTTGCTTTTATTTCAAAACACATAGAATCGTTTAGGTTGGAAAACATTACTGAGCCCAGCTATTAACCTAACACTGCCCAAGCCCACCACTAAACCATGTCCTGTGTGCCACATCTTCAAGTCTTTGAAATAACTCCAGGGATGGTGACTCAGCCACTTCTCTGGGAAGCCTGTTCCAATGTTTGGCAACTCTTTCCATGAAGAAACTTTCCCTAATATGCAACCTCGACCTCTCCTGGTGCAACTTGAGGCCATTTCCACATGAAAGAAATCCCGGCTTGAACATGAAACCATCCCAGATAGATTGGATATTATTTTTAAATGGTAGGTGAGCCAAACAAATGTTTAAAAAGACACAGAGCAAATACAGTATCCCCATATTTGTTATTTAAGTCTGTTTCTTACTATACAGTGCATTTTTGATCTCCTAATTGCCTTCTTAAAGACACCTTAAGTCTCAGCCTTCTAGTAATGGGCAGAATCCTCTAATTATGTTGTAGCTGTACTCAGATTGTGTCATTAGCCAAATCTGTGGGAGCTGCAGGTTCTTGTAATCATTGTGGTTGCCTTAGCTGTGATGGGTTGTTCAGTATTTGCAATTACAGTGAAACAGTAATGGTGTTAAACAGTAATTACTTCACTTTCACAGAGCAAAACAGGAGTGCTTAAGAGAAAATCGATTGGAAAACAGTAATAAAGGGTACTTCAGCCACAGCTCCCCATTCTGTGATTCTAGGACAGAATATGAATTTCAATGGCTCTTAGATAGTGAAGGGTTCTGGGTTTCTTTGTTGTTGTCTCATTTGCTTTTGTTTTAAATGTGTATGCATTTTTTTGTGGGTTTGGTTTTGTTTTTTTTTCTTTTTTTTTGTTTTAGTGATGTCTTTTCTGTTTCTTTTTCTGCACAAAACAGGTTGAATAAGCATATATGATATTTTACCACAGTATAGATAACTGGTCTGATTGCAGCGCTGGGGATTGCCACCAGTTGTTGCTGGCATCTTTAATTCCTAGATAAAGAATCTTCTAGCTCACACTTTGAGGCAAAAGCCAGAAAGACTACAGAGCTGACAGATAGCTGTTATAATGCTTGTACTGTGGATTTGGTTGTCCCTAGTTCCATATGTCTTCACAGCCCAAATGAACAGTTGATGGTGCCTGCTGCTGTGAAAGTACTTTTGAATCATGTGGGAATTGTAATTAATTGGAACAGTACCTGTTTGGTCTTGCAAGTTATCAACCTAATACTTCTGTTTCTGCCCAGTGTAGTCTTGAGTTTAACTTTTTTTTTTTTATTTTTTTTAAAGATAGTAAATACAGTTAAATCATATCCAGTTCCATAGCTCTAGCTAGATAATGGGCCAGATCATGGGCCAGATATTTTATTTTACAAGTGGCCACTATTTATTTGCACCTTTGGAAGTGCTGCTGATGTAGTTTAAGCCATAGAAGGCAATATAATAGGACTCTGAATCCATCAGGGATATGTTAAAAATTAGTTTGAATATGTGTAGCTTTTATTCTTCTTGATCATAAAGCATATTGATCATGTAATTGGGTTTTTATATATTCCTATAAGTAAGTTTTATAGTGCTTTATTGGAGCTCTGATTTCCAATATAGCTCTGAAAATTACAACTTCATGTTTCTCTTGTTGGTTATTAACTCTTACTTGTGGATTTGAGGATTTTTTGGTATTGTAAGAAAGCCCTAATCATAAACCCATTATAGTTAATAACATCTACATCTCACTGAAAAGATTGTTTCCAATCTAAAGAGTGAGTAGCAACTTTGCGTGAAGAATGCAAGACTTTTTATACTTTCAGGCTGCAAAGTGGTGTCAAAGAAAGACAATTCAAAGGATATGGCCATAGGCAAGTGTTCTGAGAAACCATTAATTTTCACCTCAACAGCCACCACTAACCACAAAACAAGATCCTGCTGGTTTACGTAACTGCAGGGTAACAAAACAAATGTAATGGATCTAACCTCCCAAGAAACAGGGTGGCAAATTAGGGATGTGCCCTTGCCTATCTGCAGTAAAGGAGTTTAATGTTAGTCCTTCCATAGTAGAAAGGAGAACTTCCATACAGGGATCTTCCTCTGAAACTGAGCTTGTTCCTGCTGAGGTCCTGATCTGCAAATGCAAGGATGCCTTGGTGGGCTGGCCCCTTGCTAGAGCTTCTTTTTAGGTTGAAAACTTTAGGTGACCTGTAGCTTTATTATTTTCTTTCTGTTAAATTCATAACAATTATATGTGTAGTTCTTTCATGGGACATTTGAATTATATGTTTTTAATTTATTTGTCATGTTTCATGATTAATATTTTTAATTAAATTCTAGGGCATCTGTTGTTTCTCTGGAACTAATCGTTGAAGCCTATTGCTTTTCAGCTCATACTTGACGATCCAAAAGTTTTAGCTACATTTTACTTTTCAATGCTTTTGTTGAAACTTATTTAATTCTGCTCTTTCTGTATTCTCTCAGCTCATCAGTTATTTTTAATTTCTTTAGTTATACCATGACAATTATGAGAAATTAGAGACTGTTCATCTGGGAGGTATCTTCCCAGGTTCAACGTCTGGGCTGCAAATTACACCAATACATGTGAAAAGAGCCTACCTACTGAAACGTAATTTGGAAATAAGAAATTTCCTTTCTGTAATATAGGCTCATATCAAGGTGACAACATAAAGAGAGGAATGGCACAGGAATGCACAGGACTGTAGCCAGCAATTGTCTTTGAGATAATTAGAACGTCAAGAAGAAGCATGTTAACTTCTAACTACGTTTCTGCTAGGAAATGAAATAGTCAATCATCTGAGTTAAAGACCTATTGTAACTTGAGTGCAATTCAGGGGTACTTAAGCTAATTGCTCATTGTGTTTTTAATAGCATATGACTTTTTTAACACTAGGGACTGTGGCAGGCAAGACTTGTTTCACTTAAGTGGTTTAACTCAGATCAGGATCTAAGTGGTTTACTGATTTATTAATGACACATAATTAGCTGACACTCTGTGAACTTCACCTTCTGGATCAATATCAACAGGCTGACAGATAAACCAGAGTGCAAAACACTTGCTGGATGTTAAAAAGCACCTATAAATTGCTAAACTCCCTAATCCCCACCATTTCTAGTCCCACAGGAGCATACTTAGGTATGCTCACCCCTCTCTTACAGGACAGGGGGTGACAAGTGCACCCCTCTCTTGTGTCCGTGCATATTCTCTTGCTGGAGAGGGGGTTCCTGTGTCTTTATGTGTACCAGTGCAGGTCTCTGCTGCCTGCTAGTTCTTGTGCTGGCAAGAAGGAACTCCATGGGCTCCAAGATGTGGGTTCTTCTGCTCTTCCACCCCATCCTGGGAGGTTACAGGACACCATGGCAGTGGGGTGACTGCTGGCAGGATCTGAGCCAGAGATCAACCTTCTGTGCTGAGTGCCTTCCACTCCCACATGTCACCCCACAGTCACAAGTTTCCTTCCATTTTTTATACTTCTCAAGCTGACTCTTTTCTCAAAAGTCTGTTGGTAATCCCCTGGTTGCTGCTTAATCCAGTGGATCCCTATAGTAAGCAAACATTATTATTAATTTCCTGTTTTGGGGTAAACCTTCTCTCATATAAGGCAGTTTTGGGTATCTTGTCTTTATATGCTGTTTCCACTCTCCTTTCATACAATGTCAAGACAAGTCCATCAGGAGGTTTTGTTACCTTGAAACTCAACTGGTATAAAATTACTATTATAACATTTTTTTTGGTTTTGACAGGTGAGTAGCTTTGTGGGGGTGGAGGAAAAACCAGATGGTCTATCACTCACCATGGAGACATCTTTGGTGACTCCTCCTTCATTGCTGGTTTGCCCAGTGTGAGACACAGGCTCTGTCACTCCGTAGCTGGTCATCTCACAGTTAAAATGCCAGGGAATTATTTTCATTGTAAGAGTAAGAAGTATTTTGGATTAAAATATTTTTATGAGGCTCACAGATAATTATGAAGCTACAGTTATTCTGGTAAGAAAAAAGGGACAAACCAAAGGGGTGTTATCTCAGTCTCTTTAGCCATGGCCAACTGTAGCTAACCAAGACTGAGGAAAGAAAAAAGAATAAGTCACATATGCTATTGTAGGTCTCCTGATAAACTTGAATTATATATATTCTGAAACCATGCCACCACCTGGGAGACAGGCTGGGCAGGGAGGCCTCTTCAGGATCCCCAGTCTGCTCCCTTGAACTTTGTGGCAGATGGTGGAAGGGGCCACAGTGGAGTATGGAATGACCTGAGCAGAAACACCCTCAACCCAGGGTGTTACCAGCCTTGAAGGGAGAACATCGCCCTCCTGGCCCCTTGGCCTCTCCCTCCCTTCTGAGGCTCAGCTTCAGGGTATGAGAGGGCTCTGATAAAGTGATGGGCACGGGAGGATTTTTGGGAGAAGCGAGGGGCAAGACAGCTTCAAATGCATAAATAAGGAACTTCAAAGTAGAGGAAAGGTCTGAGACAAAAAAGCAGGATCTTTCACACCTTGTGCAAGTGCCATGGGATGCTCTGGGCAAGACATCATTTGAATCTATGGTATCAGATAAACCGAGTGACATCTTTATGAATCAGGGAAGTGCAATAGCTGATATAAAAGCCTGCAAGTGACATCCTGCTAATCTTCAGGGATTCCTGTGTAAGTGAAGTGAGATTAGACCACCAAACTTATTTTAAAATGAAAATAAATCAGACATGAGCAGACTGTTCTGGAAACACCACCCTTGCAGCATTTCAATAGATTTTGCAACAAGTCTTGTATTGTTAAGACAAGAATAAGAAGAGATATAAAGCTGACATCAGATAAATAGCATAGCAGTTCTGTGCATAAAGGTGCTTCATTTTCAGCACTTATAAAAAATCCTAGAAAGTGATTTTTTCACTGTGCAGTTCACTCAGCTCCCTTGCTGTTGTCAATGGGATTAGGGCTGTCTGTACTAGAGCACTGGTAGCTTGTGAGTCTTTGCAAGCAGGAGGGGTTTTGCCAAAGACTTTCAAAGGTCTCTTCTAATAGTGGGATATTGAAATCAGTGAAATCAGTGAAATCAGGTGTTACCACAGTGACTGCAGGAAAATGAATATAGTTTCTGCTGCTTATCTGTTCCCAGTAGGATTTATTTACCTCAGCTCCTTTTACCTGTCAAAGCTTTAGCCATGTTCTTTTATTGCCTCTCTCCTTTTTTTTCACCTAACCCTTGTTCATGCCTGTGCCTTAGCAGGGTAAATCCTACTATTTATTAATGACATTCTTAGTTGTAATCGCTAAGTTAGTAGTCCTGGCCTCCTTTCCAGGATACTTTTGACTTCATTCATGTTGAGAAAGCACTTGCAGGAAAACTGCAGCTTTGAACGTGGTGTTCAGAAGTTAAAAACAAAGAAAGAGCCTACAGTGCACTGGGCTGTAACCTGCTGCATGACAAATTTCTTCAGAACATTCCTTTGGTTCTGTTAGCAGAGTGCCTTTCAAATAATTTTGACTTGGCATTTCCAAATTAATATTAGTGCAGGTTTATAGTAATTTAAAATAAGTATGAAAATACATATTTTCATACTTATTTTAAATTACAGCATGTCAGAAGATAGGCTTTCATTTTTGAAAGAACAACTGTGGAAATGTTCTTTCAAATCACTGCTATTTAAGCTGTTTAGCAATATGTAATGAGTGATTACAACTTGTTTTAAAATAGCTTTGCTGTTTAAGAATAAAAACATTTCCTGGTCTTTATGGTTGTTTTTTATTAGGAATTACATACGAAGAGATGTTATCTGGTAACAGATTATTTTATACAAAAGGAAAAGGATGGTCTGATATCATTGAGTTATTAGATCTCCTTCCAAGGGTGTTGTATGTTAGGTATTTTTCTGGAAAAAGTATTAATTTGAGCTGGCCAAAGCCTCTGCACCTATGATACATTGCTAAAATATCACCAAATACAGGACAATTTAACAATCCAAGGCAGTCTGTAACTGTTTGGATTTCTTTGTAAGCTTCAAAAGATACTGCAGAAGTCTCTGGAAATTCTTGAATTTTTGAGCTGAAAACAGAAACGCAATCTTGCATGAGGCTTTCAGTCATAG
Source organism: Bombycilla garrulus (assembly GCA_013400315.1). Taxonomy (NCBI): domain Eukaryota; kingdom Metazoa; phylum Chordata; class Aves; order Passeriformes; family Bombycillidae; genus Bombycilla; species Bombycilla garrulus. The sequence continues at coordinate 137,961 of VXBU01006414.1, forward strand.
TGCTACCTAGAAAACAAACAAAAGGACTGCCCATAGGTAAATTGCCTTTTTTGCCATTTTTCTTAATAAAGAGTTTTCAAATTTTTGTGTTTTGCTTTTAGAATTGCTCCTTTATTAGGAGTCTTCCATTATAATTTCTGAATTAAATGTAGACTTTTTGGTCACCTTACTCTGTGGATATGAATGTGCAATACATCTTTCTTTTTAATAATGATGACCACAGGAAAAAATCCATTAATTTTAGTACCTCTAATAGGAAGTAGCTTTCTGCTCTTGATTATATTCTATGCAGAAATACTATGTTGTGCATAGAACAACAAAGAAATGAAGTCTCAGGTGCAGTTTTTTTAAGCAGCTTCTTTGAAAAGTGTAATGAAAAGTTGGATCACAAAAATGGGTAACTATAACTAGGACTAGTGATAGTTAACCATTGATAGTAAACTATCCTGTGCTCAGCCTGTGATGATTTCATATTCATCTCAGTTTTCTAACTTCAGAATTATTCTTACTTGCTTCATGTGCTTGTTTATTTTGGTGTTATTTTTAGGTGTGAATTTAAATTCCAGATGATAACATGGTGCACGTATTCATGTATTCATGTATTCATAAGTTACACAAACTGGTGCTAAAAAAGCTGTTGTTGAATTAGCTTGTAATAACTACATAAGTGTCACAGGAGCACTATAATCAACAAATTTTAGGCCTCTGTAATAAAATGAGCACTACACAAGCAAAGCATGCCATATGCTACGCTCTTGGTTTTTCTTCACAGAATTTTGACCACATTGGCATTCTAAAATATTTGTGTGCCAAGACTCAATTATAATTGTGAAAATATTTAATTCTTGATTGCCCACTGAATCTTGCCTAATGTGTATTTTCAGTTATTGTGTCCTCAACATGTTGTGAGGAGTTACACTGTAGGACGCCTTGCCTGGAACTATGATTTGAAGTTTTGCATTCTGAGCCATTTATGAACCATTTATGAACAGCATGATGCAGAAACCACATTGGAAGGACTTTTGCTTATTGCTTATTACCATGATGCTGTTCTTATAGATTATGGTTGATTTCTGCATTAACACAGGCTGCCTCTGCCACTCAGCAACTGATCACTTTATTAGCAGGATGCTAGGTAAATACTTTTGTGGTAAATAAGGTATTTAGAGCCTAAATTTGTAATCTAAGTTCAGACACCAGCCTTCATACTATAATATGCAGGAGGGATTTCCTGGTTTTCGTTCAGTATTTCATTTATGCTCAGTTCAGACACAGACTTGTCAGTGGGGAAAATCAATTACTTAATTATTTTTACAATATAATTTGATGTCAGATTTCCAAGCAAAGGTGTTCACCTTTTTAAATAACCTTTTGCATCAGCATGACAAATGGATTTCATATACAGAAATTAAATCATGCAACACTGTTGTGTACAAGCAGAAAAGTTAAATACAGGTTTTAAGAAGGAACACAGGACAGTATAGCCTTGGCAGAAGAAAGAGGAGTTCAGAGACAGCTTACTCAAAGAATGACCCAGACAGGAGATGTAACTCAGCCCAAGGATTCAGGTTCAGCTCTCTGTGACCTCGAGTCCAGTTTGGTGCATTGCATTGGTGGTGTAGAGCTTTGAGAAGATTATTTTTGAGCAGCAAGACCTGAGCAATAGCCACGTAAGATGAGAAAATTAGTAAGACAGGCTAAATGTAATTATTGAGGTAGTAATTGCTAGTAACTGAACAGCAGAAAATAGCAAGAAAAAATGTAGGGAGTTGAAAGAAAATGGTGAGCAACAGTGTTGTATGGTAGTCCCAGCTACTCATGCTTTTTGTTAACCGATAAGTAATTGCTGGGTAATTTTTGAGCTATATATATACTGTTCCTAAAATCTCTCTGTAAATTATGAAATATGACCAAACCTGAAGAGTGAGAGTCAGTGAAGGTCTCTCTGTAATCTGCTGTATGAGACATGAGACAGTCTCTTGTCCATCTGAGTGGCTGGATTGGTTGGAAAGCTGTTTGAATTCTGTCCTCTGCCTTGTGATTCCTCAAGAGAGCAAAACAAGCTCTTTTACGGCACGAACATATGTCTGCATGACATCTGTATTTGCCCTTTGCAAACAGATGTTATAGATCCATGCCATGCCTCTACATGAAATAACCTGTTGGTTTTAGATTTGGTGAGCCCACTTTTCTCTAGAATTACAGGTGACTTTTTTTAAGGTTTGTAAACAAACCAGTTTCACATTGCACATTTTTGGCACTGTGCCACTAATCTGTGTCAATTTTGTATGTTTGATGCTTTATCAGCCTGCTTATGAGATATGTGATTGGACTGCTATGTCAGGAGGAGGCACAGATAATTGAGTAATAAGTAATTTTATATGTATCTACATCTCAGATTGTTACGACTGACATGTCCACAGTTTCTACAGTTTTGCCCTAGGACCAAAACTGAGTTTTCTTTGGGCTTTTTTCCTTTCTTTCTTCATTCTTCTATGAATATATCTCAAGTAACTTAGTATCTAATGCTTATAGTATAGAGCTATCAAGTATAGCTCATTTTTATATATAATATTATATTACATTATAGATTCACTCAGTTTCAGTCAGTATCTCTAAAACATAGATCAGTCAATTTATGTTATCTAACACACAAAGATTTTCTTTAATACCAGGAAAGGAAATTGTGTTTATTAACATCTAGCAAGTGCATCCAGAAGAGGGCACACACAATGTTTTTTTCTGAAGAATATTAGACATTATGTACTACAATAGACCAGAAATTCCAGTTAGCCCAATATACTCTGAGAGAGGCAATAACAGATGCTATTCAAGAAGACCATGTGAGTCTGGCCATTTTACCTTGTGTGTTTTTGCAGCATACAGAGGTATTATGAGTGTTACAGGGTACATTTCTGCCTTTCCTGTTTAAGGTCCAGTTATTTATGTCTTTGTCTAAACCCTTTTTGAACCCATGGGTAACTTCTGCCTTTATGAGCTTCTTTGATAGGGAATTCCAGAAGTCCAGTGTCTGCTGTGTAATCGAGTATTTCCTTTTATCTTTGTTTAAACTAATCTCCTACTAGTTGCATTGAGCTTGCCTTAGTTCCAGTGCTGTGGGGTTGATGAAGAGTTCTCTGTTCACCTTTTCTACTGCCTTTATGACACAATAAACCCCAACCACATTCCTCTCTGCCTTCTCTTCTGAGACAGTACTCAGAGGGTTTTTTGTCTTCTCAAAAGACAGATGTTTCATTATCTTCATTATTTTAGTTGCCTTTCCCTCTGCCCTTTCTAACTTGACTGTGCCCTTGTGAAATATGATTATCAAAACTACAAAATTTACTCAAGCTTTCAGTGCATCATACTTTTGCACTGGCACAAAAGGACAGTATCTACTTTGTTGTCTAAATGCCAGTAAACATTCAGCTAATGATTTCAACCAACCATCGATAATAATGCCAGGATCTCTTCTTTGAATTATGAGTCATATGTAACTTCCTTCAAAACCACTTTGCAACTGATCACAAATAATTTTCAGTTGTTCTAATTTATCAGTAATATGAGCTGTATTTTTACTTAATCTCTGTGAATTATTCAAGGAATTGGCTCTAGAACTGATTTAGAACTTCTTCGTTCCAAAATTTTGAGGAAATAAATGTAGAGAATAAAATAAAACAAGAAAAATGTTGCCTCCCTAATGACATTTCAAAATTTCATTGACAGATAGGAATCTTGATACTAGAAATGTATACATTCTAAGTTGTTAAGAAACATAGGCAGGAGGCTGCTTTCTTAGGGACAAACATTGCCTAAACTGCAAGATAATATGGTGCAGAATGATGGTCTCATTGCACCTCCAGGTGGGAGTACCAGAAGAAACACAGGGCCAGGGAGCTGTGCCTCAAAAACAAGCCTTTCCCTTATAACCTTACTATTAAAATGAAACTCCATTAAAAGTGGAGGAGGTAGATAAGCATAGCTGGTCATATCCTGTCTTGGCAATCAGATCTAATTGTAACTTAATTTTGTTGTGCTGTGGTTACCTAAACCAGCCTATCATTGCACCCTGTAGCCACTTCTGCTAGATGTAAGAAGCCCAGCATTTCTACGCTTACAGCCATTTCCTTTGGTTTTCTCTACTTTAAACTTGTGATTTAAACTTAGGAAGAAACAACGCATAGTGCAATTTGCCCTACTACAATGTCTATTTCTGTCAATTTCTGCCGCTTTCTCTGAGAATGCCTTCCACTTGCTGTCTGGATCAGGTGCCGTCCTTTTTGTGATTATCTGGTACTTATCATAATGAGGTTCACAGTTTTGTGCTTTTAGATACTTATCAGGTCTTACATCTGGGGTGAAACAGACCCTGAAGAAGAGACGGTACAGGGAGAGAGCACAGAACACCATTGGCGAGTAGAATCATGTAGGAGTGGAAAAGTTGCTGGGAAAGAATCAGGTGAGATTTTATCTTGCTTTCAAGAAAAATGTTCTGACCAAATATAGACCAAGTTGCCCGACAATCTGCCCTGGGATATACAGGGCAGATTCTGTTTTGATAACAAAAATCAACTGGCAACATACAGGTCAAAGTGAATATTGCAGCCAGATTGGTTATCACCAGAGACACTTCGATAAAACAGAAAGAAGAGGGAGGAATTGAATTTCATCTGCTTAAAGTATATGACCCTTTGACCTAGATAAAATAAAACAAAAAAAAGCCCATCACATAGAAAGCATAAAGGAGATTTGGTTTAGTTAAAGGACAGTGTTGTCAAAAGATAAAATGCGTATCTTGGTAATAAATACATGTAGTTTGGAAACATTATCAGAAAACATAGTTCTGGAATAATGTCCTGAATGTGAAAAACCTAAAGGGTTTTAAAACCGAGTTTGAAACATTTTGGAAAGATTATATAGAAAATTCTCAGGGAGAAAATTAAGTTCTTATATATTGTATGTGTTACTGCCTCTGAAGGAGTAAGAAAAAGGGACTTTTATTTACATTTGTGTAAGAGAATTCAAACATTGATCTATATGTCAGTTTCTGCTGCTTGTCTTTGGGGTAGAACAAAAGGCTTTTCCTGGCTCTTTCCTAATCTTTCCACCTCTTTCCTCACCCTGGGTTTGGAGGACACAATGTCTTTGTGTTTCTATTGACATTAAAACTGCCAGGTGTATTTCTAGTGTATACTCTTTATATGCTCAGCAGTAACACCTTTAGCCAGAATTACAATCAGCAGAGAAATTTGCCTTAAGTCAGTCTGGCAGGGACAACAGTTTTTTCCCACCATCTGTGAGTTTTCTTCAACAATTTCCTTCTTGTTGCAGATAACTCTGTCATTGACAACTCCCTTAATCTGTCCTGTTCTAGTCCTGTGACACTTAATTGCTATGGCTCTTGGCCTCTTATTAAAATTCTTAAGCTAGCTGATGTGGAAGCATCCTGTGCCATTGCAAGGAGTCTAGATGCTTTATGGGCTTCCTCAGTTGCTGTCTGCCTGTTCCAGAGTTTTCTAGAGACTGGATTCATACAGATCTTTTCAGTACTGCGTTTTTATATTGCAAATGGGAGTTAAGTAGCTTCTTCCTATTAGAGTTATTGTGCACACTAATGGCTCTTTTTTTCCCCCTGGAAAATACAAATTTCATCTCTGCTGAACCGTGGAAATAAAACAGAAACACAGCAGTATTTATCCCACCTAATTTTATGTGTTTAGATTTGTTTGATCCAGCTCTCCTTAACAAAACAGACTGAGAAAACTTAATCAAATGCCTTAAATGAGGGAAGGATGTTGCAAGAAAGCAAGTTTGATTCGGACATACAGCCTACCTTTTGGACCTCTTGCATTTCTCAAGAAGGGTGTAACCTAGTGAACCAGCCATACGTGGTTAGTGACTCACCTCCTGCTTGAATTAGCTACCAGTATCCACAAAGTTGTGAACTACTGTTCTGAATCCCTCAAAATACTTGGACAATCAAATAGGAGATATTTGAAAACAGAATTAGGAGAAGAGTAACTAAGTCAGTGGTTAGCCAGAAAAAAAGATAGTGGATTTGTAAAGAAGTTGATATTTTAGGGAGTAAGAGAAGTAAGGTGAAATTACAGTGTATATCTATTTTATCCCTCTAGCTTTTCAACTTTTCAATACAGATAAAATTCTGATGTTTTTTCAATAAATTACGCAATCTGGCTAAAATTTGAATAAAGTTGAGTTTGAGTAGAGAATGTTACAGTGCTAAGGGGCTGTCAAAAAGATGCATACTCTGGACTAGCTGTAAAATATTTTTCTCATCTGAGTAAGACTGGTTAAGATAAAAGCATTCTATCAGAGACATTTCTGCTCTTGCCTGAGTAAAGAAAATCACTAACTGTAGTTTTGAATCTCTGTTCTCTGTGACAAGGGTGACCACAGGTCCAATGTGGACAGGAGGCACTGGACTTTGAAGCAGTTCTGAGGAATCAGGTAGCCTCATGTCTCTTGCAGTTTCTCTACAGACCAAGGAATAGTATAAAAAGAAAGCCACCAAGGAAGAACCACCCCACTTGCGTATATTCTTTGAGAAAGAAAAAAAATCAACCAGATCAAATTTTTTGCCAAAGGTTAAAAATCACACTTTTTTAAAAAAGAAAATGATTGCTTGCTGGTTTTTATTTCTGTTTGCATTTATTTGTTCAAAACTCTGATATGTTTTTTTCATATGACAGATGAAGTTACTCTTATCTGTACTCCTAAGTTGTCTGTGTTTGTTTTTACTAAGCAATTAATCTTCAATGCTATTTAATGAGAAAAAAAAAAGACAAAAAGTACTTAACAGTAAATTACCATTAAGTTACAAGAAAGAGAAAAAAAATCAAAACAGTGTTCTTCAAGCAGGAAAGCAAAAGAAGGTAGAGCTGTATATGAAAACCTCACATTATACCAGTATAAGAAATTATGATTACAGAACTTAAAAGATATTTTTAAGTAGAAATCAATCTTATTCGTGCACTTCACTGCTAAAGAAAAAATAATAATGTGATAAGTAGATGAATTTATAGAAGATTAAAAAAAAAAAGATGTTCTAGAATTGCATTTCATGAAAACCAGTTAACAATGCATTCCTGATTTAGTTTGTGTTCACACTTCTGATAAGAAAGTACATGTTGGGGAAGAAATATCCATGCAAAGTGCAACCATTCACTTTGTTTCTCTTCTACTGCCATATCAAAAGGAGTGTAAGGTCACTCCATCAGTTGTTTTTTATCACGACCCTTGCTTGAGAAACTGCCACGATCTCAGGATGATCTCAAAAATCTCACGGTCTCAAAAATATTTTAAGCTACAGAGGATTAAAAGTAATATTGTAGACTTCCACAAAATATGTTTGGAGACCTATTCTCTTAGAGAGGATATGTTGTCCCTTTTGCAAAGTCTGATGCCACTTACCTTTTGGAGTAATTTTTACTTTCTAGGAGCAGAAGGACTGAGATTGGTGTCTTGACACTTAGTGGAGCTGCATGAAGGTCCATGAAGGCATCCATGGGGGCTTCATGAACATGTACCTCAAGAATTCAAAATGCCTTAAAAGAAAACCAGTTACAATCACAAAGACTGGCAAAAAATTCCCCAAATTAGAAATCAGTAAGGCACATTTTGGGGAAGAGAGGGGAAAAAAAAAGCAACTTTGTGTTATGGCTATGCAATTAATCAGGAAATTACCAGTCTTGATGGAAAAATCTGGGAACTCATCACAGAACTGGTGGTGAAAGAGCAACTTTAAAATACACTTTGACTAATTCAAGCCAGATATATTTAGACAGGTAAGATCTTGCCAGACAGGATGCTGATACTGCAGAACAACAAAAGCTTTCTTGCAAGCAAGGTAATATAGGGAAATACTTCCAGTCAATGGGTTCTAGTGGCCAGCCCTAGGTCTTACAGGGGAAGTCATGGGATTGAATCCTGATCCCTCTGGATTGCATGTGAAATGACTGTCTTTCAGAGAAATGAGGGATGGCTGAACTGCCTTTAGAGCAGAAATGACCTCTTGCATCTCTGCATCATATTTTTGTAATTTTATTTATCTCAGGTTGGTTGTTTGGGGTTTTTTGTTGTTTTTTTTTGTTTGTTTGTTTGTTTGTTTGTTTGTGTGGTTTTGTGGTTTTGTGGTTTTGGTTTTTAACAAGAATTCCACTGGATTTTATATCAACCTGCTCATAATTTGGATATGATGTGATAATTTGGGAGGACTATAATAGGGTGCATATTCTGATACCAGGATGATCAGCAGGGTTTTTACAAAGTTTCAGACCACCTGTTTTTTTTCAAAATCTTGATGATCCTTTTGTGGCCTTGAGGTATACATTGTCAGAGATGAAAAATACATTTTACCCTCCAAAATTATGGTTTGTTTTCATAACTGATTGGGAAAAGTGGAAGTTATCATATGCATAACTTTTGGAAATGCCTGAAGGACTCCTGTAAACTTTACATAGTAATAGTAGCATGTCAATACAACGTGATTTTCTAATCTAGCAGATGTCTAGTATGATAATGAATTTTATTCAAACTGCTTCTAACTTCCCTCAAAATCTCCATTTATGCTGGGAGCACCCCCGTTACTAGATTTTTCCAGCTCTAGATACAAGTCAAGCTACCTTTGCTGCATCTGGTGCCAGGCACAATTAGTTAATACAAGCAAAGGCTAAAGAGAAAGGATTTGCTAATGTAATATCACAAGCCTGGCAATCTCAGGCTCAATACAACATTAGCTGATTTCTTTTGTAGGTGAACAAGGCATAATTTTCCTTTCATAAGGTTTACATATTAGTTGGTTTAAATGGGTGCAGGTGCATCAAGATACTAAAGGAACTAAAAATTCTCTTAACATCATTGTTGTTATTCTAAAAACTTATTTTTAAATAGAGATTTTTATGAAATTCTCCTTATAAAAGGAACACCCCCAAAACCTCAGTCTGTATCTAGATATACAAAATATACGAAGAAAATATTTGATGCAGAAAGGCTCTATATAATGTCAACTGTTATGCAAGGTTATTTACAAGCACTGCTCTACCCAGGATGATTAATAATATTATTTCCACACCTGGGTGGTATTAATGCAAGAGTTAATTATTTGTTATAGCTTTGATTAAACTGTTTATGAAGTTGGACTTTAATACCTGCTCTATGACTTGTAGTGTCTCAGTAAATTACACTTTTATTGGTTTTAAAAATGGTCTTGACCCACAGATGTGAAATCAATTAGTGGTTTGTTCTCTCACGTTTACTTTAATGAGCCTGGTCAGTTCTGAGCAGGATAAAAAAGGGATCTTGAATCTTGAAGAACTCCCTGACTTTAGGAAGTCTCTCATACTGACCACATTTGTGAAGGTCAGGAGATGCTTTTTCACTGAGGCATCATTGCATGGAGGCACACCACAGAGGCAAGAAATCAAGGAAAGAAAAATAAAAAAACAAATACTATTTTTTCTTCTTCTTGACTACTTTCAGCTGCACATTTAGCAGAACTGCCTTGTTGGGAGAATGATTCAAAAGACACTGTACCGAAAGCTCTGCAGATTATAGGAGACAAGTGTTTTGTTAGGGGTCTTTGGACTTTATTACTAGAAGACGGAACTTCTGAAAGGCCTGTTAACTGAGTAGGCTATCTAGCAATTTACCTATAGCTCATGATGTTATAGAACACATCAGTGTAATGACAGCTGCACTTAACTGCACACACTGCTCAGCAAATATCCTCTATTTTAAAGAGTACCTTTAAAAGGACATATTTTTAAGGTACTGTTTGACTCATTAATACAGCCACATATTTGTAAAATAAATAATAATGGTAAAAATTTCAGTAGTTTCCTACCTGAGGACAACAGGAGTAAGAACATCTTACCAAGAGCAATGGTATTTTGTTTGCAATTTCAGTTTTTAGGTTTGGAATTAAGTGGACAACCGGTACCCCTGATGGCTGGAAACAAGAATGATCTCAGCTGGAGGAGTGAGTCATGTAGCACACAGGCAGCCGCAAAGCCTAGGGCAGCAAATGAAAGAGGGCATTAATTCAAGATTAAATCTGTAATACCGTGACCAAATCATGAGGGATTGCACTTGCCTCTTACCTAACAATCAGAGGTAATAACAGAGCATTTAAAAACATTGAGATATTTTTATACTCTCCCACCAGAATTAATTATTTCACTCCTTAGGGATTAAAAACTTCCTTGGCCGTCAAAGGTCAGTAGGCTAAGAGTGTTTCCAACGTGAGACAGTCCTGAGTCTGTCCTGTATCAAAGCTGCTGCTGCACTAAGAGCTAGCCAGACCATGCCAACTGTCAGGTATTCTGAGCAGCAAAGCAACTGGAGTCTTGAAGGTGTGTGATCCACGTTTGCATGCTGGCATGCCCAGTCTGCAGAGCTTGGAGAGTTTTCACTCTTAAAGTATATCAATCATAATCTCCCCTGCTCCCCCCATGCCTGATGCATGAATTTGTGGGATGGAAAATGTCTGGCATCAACCAATCACTCTCCTGATGCCAAAATCCCAGAATCCAGATTCTTAGATTTTGAAAGAGAAAGGAGGAATGGCAAGAAGCAAATATTCATAAAGGAAATGCAGCTGGGAGTAGTCACTTTCTCTTTTAATTTCATGAGGCTGTTTATGTTAATATTAAAACTTTATGGGAGATTTTCAGGAGTTGTTCACGGTTACTGAGTTATGTGTTTCATAAACCTGGAGGCAAATGAGGAATGTGGGAGGCTTTATCCCTAGAGTAAAGTCCTTTTGGAGGGCTCAGTAGTGGCAGGGTAGTCTGGATGCAGTTACAGGAAGTTTCAGATGAGACATGGGCCATGTGAGAATGGCAGTAAATCCTCAAAACACTGAGGCCACAGCTGCAGCTTGAACACTGGTGGTGTGGGCTGTGATGACTGAGTGCACTTCCTTCCACCTTAGCAGTGTCATAACAAGCCTTGATGCAACCTGCTCTGGAGTTACACAGTCTGCCTGGGAAAAAATAGTGTTGCAGAGGGGAAAAAAGATGGCCTTTTTGGTATCTGCAGCATAAACCTCAGTCTCAGAGTTGTAAGGTTTAGGAAGGAACACAGGTCATTTCTCTCATTAAATTTTAACATCTGGGAAAAAATTTTTCTCAGTGGTACCCAATCAAAAATGAATACTACGTTTGAAGAAGCAGCCACACTCGTCTTGATCTCTTCCAGCCTCATGGAAACTGTTATTCTTGGGAAAAACACCTTCCTGAATACATGTAATTATGAATAAGTTTCAGGGGCTCAATAGGTGAATACAGGAAGTCTGAAAATACTGACATCAGGCCTTTACTAAGTCTTTTGCAGGTGGGAAAAAGTTGGCCGGTCCATTAAAAAAATTATTTTTTCCTTATAAATATGTGTATCATTTGATATGGAAATATTGAAATATAGAAATGACAAGCAGCAGTCTAAATGATTTACCAGATTAGCTACCACATAATACGGTTCTTGACTAACCCACAAATATTTTAGACTCCTTCAATTGTAACTGAGAGTTCAGAATGATTAAAAATCAGCAGATAGAATGGGGCAAGAACACATTACACTGATAATCTGATGTATTTTGTCAAATACATATCATGATCCATTTTTATAGTTATCAAGAGCAAGGAAAACTTAGTTTGACAAGGAAATAAGAAGCATTCTACAAATGCAGATGAATCCTTATGTCAGGTATCCCTGGATTGGAATAAAAGAGCACCACAGAGTTCTGTGCTGAGATGGGAAGAAAAAGGCAAAGTCTTGGGATTTCTCACTGAAAAAGACAGGGAAATTTGTAAAACCACTTCTTTTTCATTCAGAGGAATGCTAAATTTTCAAGTACAATTTTAATCACAACATGTAAGAACATATTGGATTGACCAAGATTCCATAATTTTCTAATAGGCGCAGCCAGCAATCAGTGATGATGATGTCTTTGGCCAGTACTTTTTAGCTCCTGTTAATATTACTGTAACAAGGGGCAAAAGAAACAACTACATCAAAGTGATTTGTCCAGATCAAGGCCAGCATCCTTAGCTGGAAATACCATCTTATCTCCTGCTGGTCAATGACTTGAATAGACTGTTCTGTGGCTCAGAATCCATATCCAGAAATATCTTCCAGGAAAACACTTAATGAACTCTGAAAAAGAACCCTTTAGTTATCCAGATAGAAAAAGGAAGCTATTTCAATACCCAAACAACATAAAGCTGTACTTAGTACAAAATACCCTCAGAAGAAATTAGGAGAAGGATTTTTGTTATTCAGATTATTTGATCTGAGATGGCCAAGCAGAGGCTCATTCCCATATTGGGCATGAAATGAATGTATATGAAAATACAATACATATTTTCAAAATGAACTGCATCTAAAATGAATTGCATTTTCATTACGTGAAGGGTATTTTAAATACACATTATGTATTTTTAGAGAAAGCTTATTTTAGATTCTAAGACTGTAAAGAAGCCCTAGAGATATATGAATAATAAAAAGATTTTTTGGGTGTGCTCACTCTGCTAGAGAGTATAAAAAGAGTTCAGGTGTGGATGAGAATCATGGATCTTGCTCTGTTGAATCAGCAGCATTCCTAAATATGTCTGTGGTACAGTGGGTGAAGTGAACGTGGTATAACACATTGTAGTGGGTCTAGTAAATTCAGATTTTATTCTGAAACATGTAAAAGATGGTATTTTTTCCTTCTTGGAAAAAGATCTCATCTTGGATGATTCTGTTCTGGAATCATGTTGAATTAATTTTTTTAACTAAGTTAAAAACTTGGTGTTTTAACAAGTTTTTGATAGTGACCACAGCAGCTACAAATGTGTCCTGGTTTTAGCTGGGATAGAGTTCATTTTCTTCCTAGCAGCTGATACAGTTTTGTGCTTTGTGTTTAGTATGCAAATGATGTTGATAGCACACTGATGTTTAGTTGTTGCTAAGCAGGGCTCACCCCAATCAGGGACTTTCCGGTTTCCCGTGCTCTGCCGGTAAGCAGGTGCACAGGAGGCCAGAGGAGGAATGGCCACAACAGCTGCCCTGAACTGGTCCAAGGAATATTCCAGATCATCCAGTGTCATGCTCAGTGTATAAACTGGGGGGAGTTGGCTGGAAGGGGCCAGTCCCAGCTTAGGGATGGGCTGGGCGTTGGTCAGCTGGTGAGAAACTGCAGTGAGCATCACTTGACTGTCTTGGGTTTTATTCCTCTATCTCTTCTTGTTAACTCCCTTTTCATGGACGTTTTTGTTGTTGTTATTATTATTTACTTTATTTAAATTACTCAACTGTTCTTATCTCAACAGGTTGTAACTTGTTCTGATTCTCCTTTGCATCCTCCCTGTAGGCTGGGGAGTGGAGTCAATAGCAGCAGCGTGGTACTTAGTTGCCATCTGGGGTTAAAACATGACACAATGTAACCTTAGATACAAGTAAATAAAAAATAAAATAAAGTCACTGTGTAGTAAATCATATACTTAATTCATTACTAGTCATGGAAGTATTGAAAAACCCTTGTTTGATTTGGTATGAAGGGTGGCTGATCACTGAAAATCTAGAAATTAAAAATCCAGAAAAAAGAAAAAGTTCAAGAAGCACATTGGTGCTTTTACTAGAAGGAAAAGAGGACTGAAAAACATGTAGGAGAGATAAAAGGTTTAAGCCAGTCTAATTTAGAAAGTATGATGCTTTTGATTCACTTTCTTATTACTAAAATATAAGCTTAAGTTTTTTCCCCATTTTTTAGGTTCCTTTCAGCTAATAGCATTGCCTTTGCAAAATTACTTGAAACCATGATTTATTATGGTTTAATTGTGCAGATTACTGTATTTTACATGCTCCTGAAGAGCTCCTATATTTTTTTCTTGTGTCATGCAATGAGCATTTAAATTTACAACCAAGAAAATGTGTATCTCTGATTTAATGGAATAATAAAGTGCTTTAATTTATCGTCTTTCTGTCCCTTCCAACAGGCAATCCTCTATCTCTTGAAATGCCTGTTTGCTTTACAGAAGACTCATAACAAAATAATGATATTAATTATCATGTTGGAATGTTATGGGGTAATATCTATCATTAGTTTTTTTAAAAACTGATACAGACAAATTTCTATGGACACAGGCAGCTCTGCCATAAGCAAGGGGATGGATGTGATCCCCTCTTGAGGTGACCCAGTGCTTTCCAGTTCATGGCTTATTGAAGAGATGGTTCAAATGTCTTAGTGACGCTGGACCAAGCATGTTATTGAGGCATTAATCTGTTGTACATAAGAAAAACTGCCCCAGTAAGAAAGTTAACTACAGCTTCTAACTCCTTGTCAACCTACAGGTGATGTTTGTCACATTTCAGGCTGAGTTTTCTGGTTTTATTTAAGAATGAAACACGCCCACAATCTGAAATGATGTTACAATATTTTCTCATTTGTCTTTAAATATATTCCCCTATGAGAAGAGCTGTGGTTTCTCTCAAAAACAAAAACAAAATAAACCAAACCCCCAAATCCCCTCAAAAACTCCAAAATATAAAACTCCTGAAACAGGTTTTAGCATTTTCTTTCGGCTGTGGCTTACTCAAGATTGTAATTCACATTAACCTTTGCTTAATTATGCAGAAGAAAACATTCCTAAAATTTTTATTTTAGGCAGAATATTTGAAGTTACAGTTTCATCAGTGTTCAAAACAAGTAATTCTCTCTTAAATTCCTGAAGCCTAAAGCTTTCTAGACAGATCCATTCGGCAAAACCCATGCTCCAGTAAGATTTTGTGACCTTCCAGCCCTTCAGAAGGCCACCCTGTTTGGTGTGTACCTCCTGTGTTGGCAAGGTGAAAGGGTGTATAAAGGGAGGCATGCCACCCACACTTGATATTACAGCTCATCTACTTCATTTTCATCTCTGCAAATTCTACCCACTTAGATAATTGCTACATATACACCCACTCAACTGCTTACAATAGAAAGAATGCTATTATTACAGTATTTAACTGAAGAAATAACTAGAGCAAAGTCATCCAACCTCTTGACAATCCGGGCCTAAATTATATTACAGTGTTTATTTTGGGATTTGATGGCAAATGCTGTTTATAATGCTTGTAGTGGTGCACAATCAGTCAGGCGAAATGGGACCATGAGACTACTCTGAAGGGAAGTAGCCATGGGATGAGCCTTACAACCCTACATAATGGAAAATGTCTAATGCGATAAGGCCATACTCTACTGTATCTCTATGCACATGAGTTTAGAAAATAATCAGGTATTCAGGTGCATGCAATAGTTAATAACCAGATTATTTGCATATGTGGCTCTCAGTAACAGCGACACAGGGCAACTACATTAAATACACTTCAGTCCTGCTGAAAGATGTACACTTATGGCCATCACTAGTATTTTAACTGCTCACATCACACCAATCTTGGTTCATTCTGCTCAGAATGGCACTGATTTACCAGAGAAACTATGTGCACCTGGTTTTGCTAAGGTACTGTGGGTGTTGCAACCCCAGAAACTATAAGCAACTACTGCAAACTTTTCTGAGCATCTGTTTGTACTTGGGATAAATTGTTTCTTCCTCCCTCTTCTCTGGTCTTGATGACAGCAGGTTGTGTGGGGCACAATTCTCATGGTCTAGAGGCAAATTTTAAGTATTTCTATTCTTTGACCCATATGTTGCTCTTGGTTACATTACCAAGTCCTAATTTAGCCTTTGAGCCATTGACTCAAAGGCTAAATAGTCCACTGTGACACAGGACTGAATGGAGGGAAATCACCAGTTATATTTCTGACCTGAATCTAGGCTTACCTACTATGAATTGTAAAAAATGTAGTGTGCTTATGTTCAGAAAAGTGTCACCTTCTAATACCTAAATATCTAAATGGCAGGGGTGTTGTAACTTCATGATATTTAAGGCCCCTTCTAACCCAAAACCTTCTATGACCCCATGATCTGCAAGACTCTCTCCTCTCTGTGCTGTATTTTTCTCAATATATAATGTTAATCACATTAAATCAGACTAAAATGATAATTAAACAGGAAAAGTCATCCTATTTCCCCTGCCTCTAGATACGTAAACAGCACAAGACTATCACTGCAGGCAATGAAATTTTATGGCAACTGTTGAATTCCACGAGACTGGAGGGAAAGAGAAGGGCAAGGGACTAGTGAAAGTTGTGGGAAGGAAGGGTGGGAATTGTAAAACATCAGTGCGGTTTTACAGATACCAGAGTGGGAAAGAAGCTGGGAGACAGCCTTTTTTTTCCGCACAAACCATGGTGTGTAAAAGAGCTGGGAAAGACAATGGCATTTCCAGATCATGAAGCTGTAGAGATTCTATAGTTTGGGGTCAAAGAAAGGATGTTGTGAAGAGTGCACCTAACCATAGAAGAGAGGTTTCTTTGGTGACACTATGATAAATGGGGCAAAGAAACTAGGAACCAAGGTAATGGAGACAAGGAAGGAAGTGAGGTGGATTAATGTTGAGAATAGAAAAAGAGATGCAGAAGGAGGGACAATCTCAGCCTAAGAACTGGTGCTGGGAAAGAAATGGAGTAAGAATAATGCAGACTGGAATTAGGTAAGAACAAAAGGGAAGGCAGGAAAATTATATGAAAGTCATTACCATGCACATATATTGGAAAAGAATGCAGAGGACACTTTCAAAATATTAAGGTATATAGAAAAGAGAGATAACAATACCTGACAAAAACCATGTTTTCTTATAAATTGGATGAGACCCAAACATTCCTGATGATTTGTCACATCTCTGCTATCAGCAAATGACGTGCTGAAAACCATGGATGACAAGAAGACAGGATGCAAACCTGTGGTATAGTGAAGAGATATCCGTCTGCCAAGCAGCAGCCTCCAGCTGCAGGGGTTAGGAGGTCTCCAGCCCTGCAGGCTGACACCACTGTCTCTACCAGTAGTTAGATGCTGAATCTAGAGCCAGCTGCCCCCCACTCACAGCTGTAGAAGAGAAGAACGGAATTGAGGATATGAAAAAGAAATGGGGGGAATTGTGCAGCAAAGTAGCCTGGGCTCTCATGATCTTGCATATGTAAAAGGGATGGCTTACACAGACTCTGGATAAAGGAGCTCTTCCTGGAGCTAGGAGTAAGTACTCTGTGTTGTTCCTCAGATTATCATCTTCTGCTTCAAGGCAAATGAATTGAGTTAGTTTACAGACCACTAAATTTTAATATCAAGGGACTTTGTGTTTCCTCCAGGACAGCAGCAATATTTGCAAGCACAGGATAAGATTGAGCCTTGGCAGAATTTGGTTTGATTCTGCTGATTTTACTTGGAAAAAAACAGAACCAGTTTTCACACTTAATGTCTGAATACCCCTGTCTGAGCAATATAGTTTCTTACACCATCTACAGTCAGCAAATTCTTTCTAAATAGCAGCTTTCCAAGAATGTTATTGGGGGATGTTTCCTTCAGCATCGAAAGGAAAAGCTCATTTTCTTCATAAGCAGTGAAACATCTCTCCAAGAAGTTAAAAATTAATTATTCTTTGCCTTGGCAGCCACCTCTAAATCTTCCAAGCCTGCCTGCAAATAATCCCGCACCTGTGGTACTATCCTGATTCCCACATTTTAGCATCAGTGATTGATATATTCAGACTGACAGTGTTTAAAAAAAAAAACAAAACAAAAAACTGTTTAAGTTCTGTTTAATGAGACCTCCAAGACAGTCATCTCTTCCCATCACTCTGCAACACTACTGACTGAAATTGGATCCAATCCGAAGAACCCACAAAGACCGCCTTTGCTCCAGAATGGGGTTATCAGCAATTGCTAATCCTGTCTAGGTTCTGGCATATATACTCAAGCAAGTATTAAGAGACAGGGGGCAAGACTGAGGCAAAGTTTTAGAACCAAGTAATCAATTTCTGTTAGTAAGAAACTTTATAGCCTCCAAACACAAGTTGTGATTTAATGTTAAGCATAGAATCACAATAATTTAGGGCAGAAAAGACCTTTATGTTTTAGTCCAAGAATTAACCTAAGACTGTCAAGTCCACCGCTGAGCCATGTCCCTATGCACCACATTTATTTGTCTTTTAAATACCTCCAGGATTGCTCCAGTGATGGTGACTCCACCCCTGCCTTGGGCAGCCTGTTCCCATGCCTCACAGTCCTTTTCAGTGAAGAAATATTTCCTAATATCCAATCTAAACCTCCCCTCGTGCAACTTGATACCGTCTCATCTTGCTTGTTGCTTTAGAGAAGAGGAATCACAGGACTCGACGTGTGGCCTCACCAGTGCTGAGCATGGGGGGACAATCATTGCCCTGGTCCTGCTGGCCACACTACTGCTGCTGTGGGCCAGGCTGCCATTGGCTTCTTGGCCACCTGTGCCACACGCTGGCCACACACTGGCTCATGTCCAGCTGCTGCTGACCAGCACCCCCAGGTCCTTTAGCACTGGGCATCTTTCCAGCCCTCCACCCCCAGTCTGTAGAGCCTCAGTGGGGTTGTCGTGACCCAAAGGCAGGACCTAGCACTTGGCTTGGTCAAACCTCTCAAAATTGGCCTAGGCCCATCAATCCAGCAAGTCCAGACCTCTCTACAGAGCCTTCCAACTATCCAGCAGATCAACACTCCTGCCCAACGTAGTGTTGTCTGTGAACTGACTGAATGTGCACTCGATCCCTCATCCCGGTCATGCATGAAGATATTAAAAAGGACAGGCGCCAGTACTGAGCCCTGGGGAACACCACTTGTGATCTGCTACTAACAGGATTAAACATTCCATGTTCTACTGGAATCATCATTGATGGAAGGGAGCCAGCTCCCAGCACAACTCTCCTGCAGTGTCATGCAAGCAACACCAGACCGGGACTGCCAAATTCTGTAACCTATTTATTTTCAACTTTCAAATAGCAATAGAAACTCTATTACTTCTCTTGTAAACAGATTCATTAACTACAGTTTTTCTTGCTTGGAAAACTTACTGGAATATAAAATGTGCCAAAGTTATACTGCCATTAACTCTCATTTATTCTGTGCTTTGACTGACCTTTAACTGAGTTACTTTTTTCTTTCTTACTCACAAAATGATTTAACAGCAACAGGTTTAAATTTCATTTTGATAGGTTAAAAAAGCCATGTGCCACTGCCTCATTCTTTGGACTGTTTTCTGTCCTTGTTTCAATCTAAATTGATCTATGTAAACAAGGAAGAAATAGAATTAAATAAAATATTCCAGAGAAGATCTCAGCCATGCCTTCAATGTTAGCTGTAACACTTCAGTAATCCTACCCAGAATTGTGTGAGAGAAGCCCTAAGGTTGTATTTACCTTCCCATAGCTTCATGCCATTGGAAGGACCGCTTGGCAACATTAACAATTAGGAAAGGAAACAAGTTTACTATTTCTCCACATCTTGAACTCCTGTTTTCATAACACTTTTTGGTCTGGAACACACTGGGTAGTGCAGAATACAGGAGACTCCTAATTATTCTTAATGTCTCAAATATAAGTGTTAAATTTGCTATTCTTGGTCACATGGTGTTCTAAACTCCACAAAGCTACTAGAAACTCCTTACTACTGGGCTTTGAATTAAATCTGATAGACATTGCTCTTGCATAGATTGAGAAAAGAACTGGCTATATTCTCACCCTGTCTGAGCCTTGATTGTTCATTCCCTTTTTATTATTTCTCCTCCTTCATTGTTATGATCAATCTGCCAATTCTCCATCTCATTAACTTAATTCAAATAAGAGCAAAGTACTTTTTCATGCCTATTACTTTTTATATTTATCTCACCTTGGTTGCTACTTTTATTTTTAGCTGAAGTTTAACATATGCTTTTGATGCACACAGCACAGTTATTTTTGCTCCATTTCTCATAGAATCTTTATAGTCATAATAATACACATTGTACACTAGGTATCTCTAGGAATTTTGGAAACTTTCTAAAATTTTTGACCATTATTTCACCTAAAAATTCCAGGCTGAAATTTTGCATCTCTTTATTATATTTTCTTACTCTTTGAGATGCAAATATTTAAATTTTGATTTCATGTAATGACATGGATTCCTCAGAGTAGTCTTGTCTATCATTAGAAATCTCCCTTCCTTTGCAAATCTGCTGATAGAAGCCCATATCAGATTCCTAAAAATACTCTGAAAAAGCCTCATACCACTTTTTTTCAAGATGACTCTCAAGACAAAAAAAAAAATAAAAAGAGAAGGAAAACCAAAGATAGCAATGTAAAATTTTTTTTTTCTTCACACAATGCTATTCAGTACTTTTTATTCCAATGTATTTTTCAATACCCACATTATCATGTTGCTAGTTCTGTTCTTCAGTAGTAGTTTTAGTTCTTGCATTTCCATCCAGACTCTTTGGATGATAGTACACCATCATGCAAACACAAGGAAACAAAACACAGGCAAACTAAACAAAATACTTTCAGCTACATTTGGGGTTGGCTGGTAAGTGTTATGATGTTCAACATTTTTTCCCTGCACTGATAATCTAAATGTACTTTGCCCTTAAAAATACTTTCTATCTGTATTCTATCAAACTCTGTACTAGGGAAACAACTTTTCCAATTATTTGGTGCTTCATGCTAGGCAAGGAATATCAAGTTTTTTTTATTCTCTCACAAGAAACCATGTTATTGAACAAATCTGTCTTGAGCGATAAAAACCAGAAGCCAACAGAAAAGCATCAGTAGTGGATGCTTTTTTTGCAGGTTTGTGTCCCCTTCCCCTGGACCACAGCTACAGCACTGCACATGTGCGGGAAGAAATGTACTGCTGTCATGCATTTTACTTCATGGTAGCCAATTTCTTGTTCTGCATCAAATCAAACCAATGAAATTCAATCACCTGCCTTAAACAGGTTGGATTAACCATTTCCTGTACTTCAAAATTGATACCTATTGGTTGTATCAGTCTAAATAAGACCTCCACCATAGAAGGTAGAGGGTGAGCAACAGTACAACATAAGGGTATTTACTACATTTCAGGTTTCCTCTGCTGAATTTAGCCATATTAGCATGTTCTATCTGTATTCTGCTTTAATTATATCCTAAGTCTGTGTGACACCCAAGGTCACAAAAAGGTCCCTTAACCTTTTTAAGGAGGTTATTTCGTTTGCAAAACCAGTGCATTTTCTCAACTTAGCAGTCACGAAGTGACGCTGCCGCAAAGTTTCCTTGATCAACGCTGACGTGAATTAACTGGAAGCACGTCTTAGGGAGCCTTCTCTCATCCCAGAAGGGAAGGGTGCAGGAGGCTCTGCGCGTCCCCGGCTCCCCTGTGATGGGAAGCGGCTCCTCCGTCCCAGTGCGCCCAGGCGGGGTTCCCGGCACCCGTCCCGGGATTTTTATCGTTGAAGGATTACACGGAGATCTGGGCGCGGAGCCCGCTGTGTCTGCCAGGCGCAGCTCCGCCTCCTCGTCCCGGGCGCGGGGGCGGCGGTGCGCTTATCCCGGGACGGGGCTCGGCCGCGGTGTCCGGGACGGCGCCGCTGCCGCGGGCAGGTGAGCGGGACGGGGGGAGGCGTGGGACGGCGGACGGGGGGAGGCGGGCGGCGGGGGACGGCGGTGGGAGCTTGTGCCGCCCGTGCTGCCCCTAGTGGAGTCGGCGCCGGGGAAAGGTCCGGCCGCGTTCAAACGCTCCCGTGCTTCAGCAACTATCCGCTCTTACCGACCCTTAGCGCCCGACATTGAGGAAAGCCCCGAGTCTTCGTGGTGCTGACGTTCCCAGGTTAAGAAAAGGGACAAATGTAGGTGTTGGGCACTTGCTGTATTTTATTTGTGCCTGAGCAAGACAGGTACCAGATCTGAACACAGATGCTGCTCCCTGTACACCCACTTCATACATTTGACCATGTGTGGTCACAGGTCAGGAAAGCCAACCATATCCTGGGCTGGATCCCAAGAAGTGTGGCCAGCAGGGTGATGGAGGTGATTCAGCCCCTCTACTCTGCTCCAGGTGTGAGCCATCAGCTGGAGTGCTGAAGTGCTGATCCAGCTCTGGGGTTCTCAGCATAGTAAAGACACGGACCTGTTGGAACAGGTACAGGGAAGGATCACAAAGATGATCAGAACACTCTCTTGCGAAGGCAGGCTGAGAGCATTGGGATTGTTCAGCTTGATGAAGAGAAAGCCTCAGGGAGATCTCATTTCAGCCTTTTAATGTGTGAAAAGGACCTACAAGAGGGCTGGAGAGGGACTTCTTACACACAGGCATGCAACCAGCAGGACAAGAGGGAATGGCTTTGAAATGAAAGAGGGCAGTTTAGATTAAAAATCAGGAAGAAATTTACCATAAGAATGATGAAACAGTGGACCAGGTTGTTTAGAGCAGTTGTGGATGCCCCATCATTGGCAGTGTTCAAGGTCAGGTAGGATTGGGGTTTGAGCAACCTGGTGTAGTAGATGTCACTGCCCATGGCAGGAGGTGGTTGGAACCAGATGCTCTTAAGGGCCCTTTCAATCCAAACCATTCTATGATTCTATGATTTTATTTTTCTTCTAGCTCTTATCTGCCACATTTCTGGCAACCAAGCTGAGCAAGGATAGTCAGCTAGGGGTAGTGCCTAAACATGCTCAATCAGACCCAAGTGGGAATTCAGTTATTCATATTTGCTGAGGCTGTAAATGGGAAACCGTGTTCTGGGTTTAGTATCCTCAGTTTGTGAAAATGGTAGAATGGCTGCAAAAACCAGGAGTACTGAGCACTGTAATTGCTGATAGTTTCTGTCTGGAGGGGATAGACCATTCATTTTTGGGATGGATGTGCTGAAGGTGGGGTGGGGGGAGGCTCTACAAACACAGGCAGGTGGATGGGTGTTGGATGGGATCCACCACAAGATGGGTGGATTTATGGAGATAAATAAAATGAGTGGTGGTAGGGTGAGACCAGCAAAAAAGTTATTTTCAATGGAACTGCCACAAAATGTCCCGGAAATATAAAACTGGAATTTCAGTTACATTGAAAAGCAAGAGGCAGAATTGTAACAGTTAGATGACTTCCCTCATGAAACTGAGCAATTGAGTTTGAGCAAAGAGTAGGAGCCTGCCACAAGAAAGCAAGTGTCAAAAAATTCTCTCTCCAAGAGTCTGCAGTTATTTTATACTCCCTTCTGTGTAAAGCATCTTCTTGTTATGCTCTGCTAAACTTATTGCCAAGAGCAAACTAGTGAGCAGCAGGACCAAGATTATGAATCTTCAGTCATGATTGAAAGCCAGCTACAAGGTTTTAATTTTAATGTAATAGGTCCCTTGTGACAGCTTTGTTCTTCCCTGGGATTATACTGTTGGTAAGATTATCCTTATCAGCAAATGATGCATTAGCAAGACCTTAGGATCTGAATGACTTGTACTACAGGAGACTTTTGTTGAAATGGGAGCTTCTGTTTAGTAGTGAGACAGTAGTTCTGTCTTACTCTGACATCACCTGTAATTTTACACTGTAGATGTAGTGATTACTCTGGAATTTGATATGCTTGATAGGTGGAGCCCAAACAAATACCTCACATGTCAACACATACGTTGT
Source organism: Bombycilla garrulus (assembly GCA_013400315.1). NCBI lineage: Eukaryota > Metazoa > Chordata > Aves > Passeriformes > Bombycillidae > Bombycilla > Bombycilla garrulus. The sequence continues at coordinate 161,497 of VXBU01006414.1, forward strand.
TCTCTATAAGAACAATGAAATCACTCAGAACAGTAGCTTCAAGTCCATTACTAGATGAGATGAGAGATGTAGACAATTTAAGAATTTTTTTGTTAAATAATATGATGTTATGCCCACTTGGTAACCTTTTAGAGGATATACAGTATTGAAGTACATTGGAGCTGCTCCTGGCTCAGATTTGATAAAAGCAGAAGAGAAATTTCTCTCTTAAATTTGACATTTGGGGGAAACCAAAGCCATTATAAGTGAACGTGTTTACTTTGTGGTAACATTCCTGCATTGCCTCCTAGTGCTTAATCAAGGAGGTTGTTAGTAACAGGCTTGCAATAGGCACTCATATAGTTGAAACAATTTCATGTATGGTGTTTGATAGAAAGAATGCTTCAAAATTGTATTTGTGGTATCAGCAGGGGAGTGGTGAGACATAGCCAGTAGAACATGGGAAAATAGAAGTCCTGTGCTGTTGTAGCCCTTTGATACTATACTGAGTAGAGGGATGCTTTTACGATGTTGGACTCTCATTATATAGTCCAAATACCAGGGTCCAGGTTTCAGTGACTGGAATTCATCCTTTTCTTATGAAATATTGGATATAGTGTGCAATTGAACTATGAGAACAGAAATTGAACCACGATTGAGTACCCAACTTCCAGAAAAAGCCATGGTGCTTCTAGTTTTTCATCAATCACCCAATCATTTATTCTTTTTCTACCCCTGGATTCAGCTGGAATGATGTTGAATTAGCTTGTATCCCATCCATCCAGCTAACTGGCAGAAGGTGAATTCATTCTGTGTCTACGCAACTGCTTTCAGATGTCTTTGGTCAAATCTGTACTGTTAAATCTATTTTGTGGGTTTTAAAAAAATACTATATTGCATATTGGTGCATTTTAGTTTATTTCTAAAGCTTTTTCCCCATGCCTATATTGAACTTAGAAATTAATAAGTTAAGATGTTAATTTATACTGTAGTCTGTGAGCTAACAAATTAAGGGTAGTGGTTTTCCAGCCAGCAAGTAGTTTTCTGCTTCATAAATTTGGACTGGAGGAAGAGGAGTCAGTGGAATGTTACATTGTTAAAACTGACCAACGTAAACATCCTATTAATATTAGAAAAAAATTCTGAAAATGCTGAATAATGTAGTACATGGATTCAGTTCTCATTTGGTAGAGATTCCACCACTCATGGATATTTTTTTGTCATGCTAGTCGATTACACCATTCATCGCATATATGGTCTATTTAAAAGAGATTTATTTTTTAATAATGTTGAGTTGCATTGGTAATATACTTACATAATACCTGTCGCAACCCAGGGGGTTCCTATGACATTTCTGAATGACCTGAACCCTGGTCAGGAGGCTTTTCAGCCCTGGCAGGAGGGTCAGAAATCTAGGTTTGCCACCAAGAGTGCCTGTGGCTTTGATTTTAATCCATGGGACAAATTACCAACTTTCTATGAAGAACTGCAAGCCACCAAATCTTAAATAGTAGAATGGTAGTAATNGAACTCGGGGGCAGGCAGTGTGTCTTGAACTCCCTTGCTGGGAAAGCTTGCAGCAGGGCAGAAAGAAACTGTATTAGATAAGATATTAATAAACAACCTTGAAAACAGCAGCCGAAGACTCCAGACTGATTCTTCAGCAGGTGGGCTGGAAACAAGGACTTTTTACACATCTGGGATCCCCCGGGACAGTGTGGACTTCCAGAATACCCATGTGCAAACTTAAGTTTGAGTGGTTCCCAAGAGTGATTTTGCTTGTGGCAGCATTTTCACTGGCATTCCTTTAGCAGGGAGCCAGGAGATCCTGTGGGGGTTCAGGCTGGGGGCAAGAACATTGACTGAAGGACTCGTTGAAGGATGGCTTTCAAGTAGCAGATCACGTGTTGCTTAAAGGGACTCTTTAAGAAGTTCCTGTTAAAACTATATATGCATGAAACCTGTAGAAGCTATTAAACCTCTAATTTCTTCAAAGAATGGAGATGAATTTGTTTACAAGTTCAGTTTCCCACAAAATTAGAATGAGTGGCATCAGTTACCACCTTCTCAGTTACCTTGCCAGAAGTTTATCTGGCTGTTGAGTTGCAATTGTGCTTGGGGACATTGGAACAATTTTAAATCTTGTTGGTAGATTATATGATCTCTTGCTCATCAGTGATCTGTATATCCAAATTAATCCCCATATCATATAGGGGTTATTATTGATGCATTTGTTATGGATATGGACATTTTGTCTGTGATTTTTAAGACACTTTTGCTACTGGCTGTAGGAGTCTGTGTTCCAGATCTGAACCCCCAATAGCAATACCAAATCCACTCCCTTCATCCTGTGCTGCAAGCAGAACAAGTTATTCCAAGTACTGTTCAGTATTTCTGATTCAGTAGCCTGAGTCAAGCCCCCTTAACATGGCCTTCTCCTGGGCTCTGTCAGGACAGCATGCTTTGCACACACTGAGGATTTCTAGTCCTTGCTCTTATCAGAACTTTAAAAACAATAACTTACTATAGAGTAGCATCACACCATCAGTTTTATTCTTCAATGCTGTCTAAACAGATATTTTAATATCTGAATCATGCAGACTATTCCTTTTTTTCTTTCATGTTATTGATAAAATCTCTTTTCGGTGAAAATGTCCAGATCTTCCTATACCTTAGTGTGGCATCAGTCATCAGTATATAAACAATTCTATATCAATTCTTGTTGCTTTTTGTCATACTGATTAAATTTGTTTGTACCACGTTGAGCATCTTTTAACACAGTGCTTGCTTCCCTTTTGTTTACTATCCTTCCAGCTTGTGGTCTACCTATGAAACTGCCTTTATCTCAAGCCAAGAATTTCTGCACTTTCAATCTTCTGATTCTCTCACCCATCTCCCTCAGTGGGGAGTGAGTGAGCAGCTGTGTGGTGCTCAGCTGCCTACTGGGGTTAAACCAAGTGGTCCTTTTTGGTGCCCAGTGTGGAGCTCAAGGGGTTTGAGATAAGGACAGATTTCATTGGGGTGTGTGAGACCAAATTTATAGCTACTGCAGCTACTCATTCTGCAGGGCTTGCCATGGGGCTTGCTTGCCTTGATGCATGTTAAGACTTCAGTGCTTGTTCACGGCTGCTTTCCACTCTTGCTGTTTGCTGTACTTCTTGTCATTTTAAATTCCAAAGGGAGCTGTGCTTTACACCTGTCCATCCCTTTGGGTATTCTACCCAAAGCTTCAAAGAAGGAAAACAGAGGTGTAGAGCAGGTTAGCTCATGTAAATACACAGCTGAAGATGTAAAGTCAGAGAAGTCTGAGCTTGCTGTATTTTATTATCCTGGCACTGACTTTGGCACTTACAATTTGTTTCTTGTAGGTACTTGTTCTAGTGCTGGAGCGGAAAAACCCACTCATTAAACAAGTAGCAACCTGATTGAGGCAAAGAAAATCTGTACTTAGTTATGGATTACTGAGCTGAATTGCAATGTTTAAATCTCTGGCTAATGCTCAAGAATCTTAAAAGCATACAGTGATGCTGGAATGCTCTTGCATTCCAGTGTAACCACCACGTGCTGTCAGGCAGGCAAGGTCAGCTGTAGGAATGGACTAACTGGGGAGTTGCATGTGGAAAACATATCAGTAGGGCCATGGAGCTCTTGTGGCCTTTGCTAGGGGGAGGATCTGAAAGAAAGGTGTGTTGTAAGGATAAGGGGTGAAAAGCTGCTTTTCCCAGCGCTAACAGCAGTACCAGGTGTTGTCCTAGACACCTCCAGGCCCAGCCATGACTGGTTTTGCTCACTGTTCCTGCAGCTGCTCAGGACACTGTCTGATCCCCTTGCTGCCAAACTGAGAGGAAGAAGAAGCCCAGGATGGACTCCCTACAGAGGATATGGAGAGCCCACCTCTGGCAGCAGTCTTGGCCCATGCTGCTAAAAGTATTATCCACTTACCCTCTTTTGGGAGCAATCATCTGATCAGACATGTTGCAGTGATCCTGAGGCTTTGTTGAACTCTAGTCCTTATTTCAGCCCGTAATCCATAAATACATGGATGATCTCCTAGCCAACAGCTATCTTAGCATGACAGAGAGACACATAATGTTGGAACCTGTGCTATACCAAAATAAGCATCAGATGTATTTACAGAAATTTTTTTCCTAAATTGAGAAACTACAGTTGGTTTATTTTTTTTTTTTTTTTTTTCCTTTCTTTCTTATTCATGCAGGACGTGATAGGCAGAAAAGAATCCTGTGCTTCAGGACCGATACCAATGACCAACCTCGGCTGCCTTTTCTATGCACTGGAAGAATGGACTATTGTGGAGTTCCTGAAGAAATATCTTTTTTATGTGATCATTTGCTCACTGACCATTAGTGCAATATTAGTTTTTTTTATAGTTCCTTTAACAATTGTCTTTTTCATTTACCTTTCTAATTTTTTGATTTTAATATATCAAAGGAACAAGGAGTTAAAAGCAGATCCCTTGAGTGATGTTTGGGATAGTGTAAGAAAAACTATAGCAAGATTTTGGGATCTATATGCAAGAATATGGCATGGTAAGTATGACATGACTTGTCTGAAGCTTTGAATTACAGTAAGTGGTAAATACACAGAAGTTTTAATTTTATTTTTTTTTCTTCCATATGGATGCAAATAAGTTGCATTTATTATACTTTGTATAGCTTCTTTGAACATCCAGCAGTATAAAACTTTCTCCACGTTCTCCTAGGAATCTGCCAGCTCTAATCCTGACCAAATAGATCATGGCAGGAGCTGGAGCAGGGATGGAAATGAAGGCAGACAAGGTGGAACAGAGCTCTTTGTTGGCAAAAGCTGTGTCTTCCTCTAGCCTTCTAGTCTGGCTCCACCTGACACCTAATCCAAATGTAGGAAGATTCATGACAAAGGTCATAGAAGTGCATGGCTGTTTGGAAATTTCCTCCCACTGTGAAGTGAATGTATTTAGCTCTTGTGGAGAGAACCACCCTATGGGATTCTTACAGATTATGGTTTCAATTTAAACATCTCACTTTCTCTAAAAGAGGAACACTTTATTATGGAAAATCCCAAACTCTTCATTTTCATTGACACAGAATGGAGACTCATACTTCCAGATTTCAGGAAAGTGTCCAGACTGTTTACCTCTATTTCTGAAAATGAAGCATTTTCATACTAGTTACTATTTTTTAAAAAAGAAATATTATTATGGTATTATTTATAGAAAGCTCCTAATGGAAAAGAATTACTTTAGTTCCCTCACTGGGGAACATATCAGGTTCAGGTGTGATCTTGTGATGAAACTGACCAACAAATCAGTCTAGTGATATGATACGGTATTTGAAGGACTTTTCTGTGCTGATTGATCAAAAGATCCATCCAGAACTTAATTATTTTAAAAGTTACTGTAGAGGCTTTCACAAATCTCTGAAGGTCATTAACCAAAGGACAGTGATAAGTTTTCTCTAAACTGCCAGATAATTTGCAGATATTATTGTCGGTGTACTGCTTTCCATTCCAAACAGGTTATGAGCTTCACGGTGTGGAAAACCTCCCAGAAGGACCAGGCATTCTTGTGTATTACCATGGAGCTATTCCTATAGACTACCTTTACTTTTTGTCTAGGCTGTTTCTCTGGAAAAAAAGACTTTGTCTGTCAGTAGCTGATCATTTTGTGTTTCGTTTACCAGGTAAGAACATGTTCTCTTGTATTTAAGCTTCCTGGAGTCACCTAAGCTTCCCTGGTTTCGGTGAACTTTACGTTTACTATTCTTGAAAGAGAGCTTTTAAACTAAAAAACTGCTTTTAGATTTTTAATCTAAAAGTTGGTAGATCGAACATGATAAACAGGGTAGCATATCCTGTCTTTTCAGTGAAAACTTTGGTAAACTCTCCAAAGTCAACAAATAGAAATGTAATCCTTTTGGGATGGAATGTCATCCCTCAGTAGAAACTGTTGGATAGAACTCTACTGTTGACCTAGTGCTGACTGGTCAGGAGAAGATACAAAGAAGCAAAGATAATTCAAATTTAGAAAAACAAGGCATAAAGAAGAGTGTCCGGAAGGAATAGCAGGGGAATTATTTAAAGGCACCTTTATGCCACTAATATTGAAAGCTGTTTTAATATAGAGAATAGACCAAGCTATTTAGAAGGACTCATTGTAAAACAAAGTTTTCCTGAAAACAAGTGTTATAAACTCAAGTACATTTGATGCTAAAACCATATTCAGGCACTCCTCCACACTTAACTTTCTTAAGGCATACTTAGTTAATACTGTGTAGTAAGGAGCACATCAGAAATAAGACGTCATCAAAAGATCATTGGCTTTTAAGAGGACCCTCAAAAAAAGATAAAGTTTTACAAAATATTGCAAAGGAGACTCCTTTTTTAAGGGATAAATAAGTGGGTACTGTTCAAATGGAAGTGTCCCTAGCACAGATTTTTATTACAAATATAAAATACACATTTGTTAGGACTAAGCTGGGCAGTTTCTGGACTACTGGTGTGTACACAACATAATGATTGCATTATGCTCATTCTAGAGCAACAAAAGGTGACAAATTCTGTGTCAACTTTCAAAAAAGCTATAAAAAGGCATCTGGTGAGAAAGACTACAAATAATTAAAGTTAGACCTCTCAACTGCATCAGTAAAAGATGTAGCTAAAAGGGAAATTCCTCCCTAACCTTCTTTTGCTCTACTGTGCTCACTTTTTGCAAAGAAATGTAACACTTCACAAATTGGTTCTTTAAAGAATGCTCATGAGCATATGCTGGACCCCAGTTCAGGTTATTTACAGGATTAATTACAGTTACAGGAGATATTTTTTCTTGTGAATTAATAACTCTCTCCATCTCAGAATAGCTGCTAAGTAATAAAGTTGCAAAAAACCAACAAGGATGATTCAGAGGTGGCATGGCTTCCTTTGAAGAGCTAGGACATCAGGCAGAAACCTTGCATAACTGAGGGATAAAAAAATTTTGTGAGACCTGGAAGAGGGGAATAAGAAGTGATAACATTTTCATGTGATACATTATAATTCTCAAAAATTTTAAAGCCAAGGAAATGAAGAACCTCTTTGCTTAATAATGATATCCTGACTTTAGGATAAAACAGAAATGTGTCTGAGTTCATAAAGTGATTAAACAAAGTCAATATCTATCTATCACAGAAAGGTCTATCAAGCATGACACCTTGAATAAGATTAAATACAATTAAATTACAAGATTCAGCACTGTGCTATCTACTGTCTTCCAAAGCTTTTGTTGCAGACCTCTGTCAGTCCAGAGTTGTTGCTTCCATTTACTAATATAAAAAATTTATTTTCAAACTATGCTGTTTGAACAGAGAATTTGAAGATTGTGGAAATGCTTGCTTGCTTTCTATCAGAGTTCCAAACTGATATATTCAAAATATGAAAATAATAGAAAGCATAGAGTACTTCCATGGTTCTCAATCTGTCTTTTAGAGAAATCTAAGTTACGGAAACAGGGGAAGGAGATTCACTGTGGTGAATTCATTCATGTTTCATTCATGTGGTGCTGAAATTGCCCTGCTAGATTCTGTCACTCATGAATCTTGAGAGTCTTAGAGCAGTTCAGTTTGAGCCACATAGTTTGCAATTTAACTACAAAATACTCAATTAAATGACTCAGAACCTCAATGTTTAAAATGTTAAACCACATTTTAAAAGAAGATAAAAAATAGCTGCTTGTCAGGTATTTATTTTTGTAGTAATCTTTATTATACTGGTTTTGTTTTCTGAAGAAGCTTATTTTCAGATTTCTAGCTATGACCCATGAGTTTTGTTGATATAATTTGGCTGACAATTATGGAAGATAACATGTGGTAGCATTTTTTAAATTTAAAAATTCCTGACAAGATGGTTAATCTTAATAATATTTGGGCAAAAATGTTTTTGTCACGTATTTGTCATTTGGCCAGCATTTACTCTGTAGGTGTCTTACTTCCTTTGTAAAAAATTGTCTTAGCCTAAATATATAGCTACTAGATTTTAATTTAGCTGTAATCTGCCTCCTACATGCAAAGAGTATTTGGGATATAAACCATTATATTAAATGTACATTTGCTATTTATTTATTTCAGGACTTAAATTATTGTTGGCGGTGACGGGTGTTATGCCAGGAACGAGGGAGGAGTGTCTTGTTGCCCTGAGGAATGGGTACTTGGTGTCCATCTCGCCAGGTGGGGTTCGAGAAGCGCTGTTCAGTGACGAAAGCTACCAGCTCATATGGGGAAATCGAAAAGGCTTTGCTCAGGTGGCTCTAGAAGCAAAAGTGGTGAGTGCCAAACCTTACCAATCTCAGTTCATGCTTTCTGCATATCTGCCTCATTATAAAATGCAGCTTAGGAGCATTTGCTGGAAAATCTTCCAGGAGAAATGGTTGGGAAGTAAAGATTTCCTTTTCCTGCTGCTTTTCTCAAGCACATTCAATCACAAGGAACAAGAGTTTTGTGGAACTGTCAAACTTTTTCTTGACAGTTTCATAGCATCCATCTCTGTAGTTCTATGTCTACAGTTCCATCATGCAGACATCCAGTATTTCATCTTGACTGTATTTTGGGAATCTTCACTGTGGTTCTTTTGCATACTGCCCTAAGGTTTAATTATTTTTTCTTATCCTAAAAGACTTACATCTTTCTTATTTTCACATAGCCAGTAATTTTCTTATGGTTCTTTAATGTCTTCTCCTTATCTTCTCATTTATTCTGGGAGGGTCTAGGATTTTGTCATTACCATTACTTCTCTTACTGTTTGTAAAAGATTGCATCAACTAACTCAAGATGTGTCTACATCAGTGTCTGAGTTTGAATTATGTGTGCACTTTTGAAGCAGTTTTTGCATTTCCCTCACCATGCTTTCATTCACATCAAGGAGCATGTTAGAATACTGGAACTGCATTCCTTCTGGCTGAAATTAAACCAAAATTGGAACCTAATACTCTCCAACTGTCATTCAGTCAATGGTGCCAAACAAGAATTACTTCTACCTAAAAACAGAGAACTGAAATGTGTTCAGTGTGGATGTCAGATTCTCAGCGTCCTCTAGACATGTGCTTCTCTTCGTTTGCACTCCACCAATGTACTCATGGCCAAGGATTCAGTTAGTTTCTATATGGATGATGACCTACAAATACAAATTTCTACCACTAGCTCTGACTTCTTATATCTAAATCTCCGTGGGACACTGCTTTTCTGATACAGTCTCTGGGAAATTATTTTATTTGGGATGGTTGCAGCTGAAAGAGCAGCAACCGGTGTTTTTCCTAACTGCCACTTCTCCTCATCATCACCACCTCTAGACACAAGTTTTCTGCCTTAATTAGACTTAGCATACCTAGTGCTTTTTGTGTCTGACTGGTGCAAATCCAGGCTTTATCTGTTCTGTCAGGAACTTTCTGCTGCTTTCTCATGAACTGCACAACCATCACTTTCCTCACATTCTTATGGATATCTCATCAATTGCGGTGGCCTTTAACCTTCCACATAAATTTTCTGCCTATATAGGAGAAGCTGTACAGGGAGCTGAGTTCTTCCCATGAAACTTTAATTTCTTAACATCCTTTTTAGATTTTTGTGCAGTTATCTCTTTTGCACCTCATCCAATTTTGGCTTCTCAAACTTTGTTTTGCTCTCTTGTTCTATGGCTCCTAGTACAAGTGATCTGAAGGTGCAAAATGCATGCTTCAGGTTAATATTTCTTCATAACTCTATCTCTAAATTATTGTGGGGAGATAATTAAACACTAGAATAAACTTAGGGGCATTTACCCAATGGATAAAGTAATTTTAGGCATGGAATTCTGTTTCCACATCTTGTCTTATGTGGCTTTTAAAAAGTCAAGGTTTATGTGCTTCTGTTTCTCTTCCTGTCCTTTTTCTCAAAAGGGTAAATGTAAGTCATAATACTTCATATATTGTGGGCCTGTACACCACCACTACTGGGAAAGGATCAGAATGCGAATGGGATAAATTCAGTTCAATTCATATGGGTATTTTGACTTCACTGATAGTCTTATGTATTAAATGAATAATATGCTGAAACAGTTAGAAAGAGTTGTCACTTTGAAAACTTGAGAGTTTTCTATTGATTTTGCTTTCATCTCTGTCTTTCAAGCTACTTCAAACATCTGGACAAACTTTTGCCGGATGTTCTCCCTTCACCAGGAACCTTACAGTAATGCAATGTAACAGTTGACGGTTTTTAAATAAAAAATGAATTAAAAACTGAGTGCTCTTACATATATTGTCACCCCAATCAAAACACATCACAAGAATCCTTGCCAGTAATTCTCCTAATTCTGCCTGTCTTCGATAATATAGAAGCACATGGAAATAACTGAATAGTAGCACCTAAAATTTTTACGTCCATATCTTGACAGAATTTGTGTTTGGTTTTTGATGGAGGTTTTTAAAATTTTATTTAATGAATTGGGTATTCCTTGAGGGTAAGGTTCTTGCAGTGTGCAAAGGCCTTGTGGACCTTTGCATTATGTTTGGTAAAACAGGTACTGTGTAGGACTGTTATCAGGAGGGCAGAGACAGTGTATTATCCTTTGACAGCTACTAGACTGGGCTTACCTTTACAGTGCTGCTGGTTCTTAGAACTCTTATTATTATCCTCATTCAGCTTTGTGGGTTTTTTATGATCAGAAAGTCTGGCTGGATCTCTGTATGGTGGGCATGGCTGTAATTAGCTTGCAAGCTTCACTGAACTTTGAGTATCATTGAATTTCTGGATTTCTGAAAATCTAGAATTGGACAAATTTTAGATAACTAAATACTTAAAAAAAGAGATAACTTCTGTGCATTTAACAGTAGAGGTGCCAATATTAACCTTATATATAATTTTATATGAAATTAGGCCCATAGTAGTCACTGGATCCCATCTTTTGACACATTTCAAGTTCGATTGTTTGTTCTTGATTCATCCTTTTCAATACGGGCCAGACTAGTCTTCGAGGTTGACCAAACATTGGGGTGTAGTTGATGTCAGGCACCCATTGAAGCCTCTCTATCACTGCCCTCCACAAGTGGACAGAGGAGAGAAAATAAAGGAAAAGATTCATGAGCTGGGAGAAATCACTCACCAAATACCATTATGGGCAAACCAGACTCAACTTAGGGATATTAATTGCATTTATTAGTAATAAAATCAGAGCAAGACAATGAGAAGTGTCCTGGTTTGGGCAAATGTGGGAGACAACCTCCAAAGGGGGTTCCTCCAGAAAAGCCAACTCAAGCGGCCCCTCCCCTACCTGGTCCGGGAAAAAAAAATTCCTCAGAGAGAAGTGGAAAAAACTGTTTATTCAACAGTCAAAGCATTCCCCAGCACAAAAATAAACAATACTAAACAAAAAAATTTCACTGCTCCAAGGAGATGACAAATTCAGAAAAGTCCCTCTCATGGGTTGCTCAGTCCCTCCTGCACTGGAAAATGCTTGGCCTGGCCAGGCCTCAGTGGGTCACAGGTGGGAACTTGGGGTCCTCTTCTGGGTTTTCAGTCCAGAGCAGGTTCATAAAAGTTCCAAGAAAAGAACAAAACCACAGTCCAGGGAATTTCTCTGCCTCAGCTAGCTAAAACTAACTAAAAAGCAAAAGAGAGCTCTCTCCAGCCATCCACTGCAGATAACGCAGTCCAGCAGAAGGACGTGGGGGAGTGAGTGCAGTTCCTGATAATAAACTCTGCGGTTCTTCTCTCCCCCCTTCACTCTCAGAGCCAGTCTTAAAGATGCAGAACTCGACACCCAGCAGAAACAGACAAACAATTTGGGATACAAACATCACAAAGTCACTCTGGGACAAGAAGTAAAGTAAAAATCTTAAAAACACCTCTTGCCCCACCTCTTCCTTCTTCCTTGCCTCTACCTCCTTCCCTGCAGTGGCACAGGGAGATGGGGAATGGAGGTCACAGCCAGTTCATCACGTGTTGTTTCTGCCACTGCTCAGAGAGAAGAGTTCTTCTGTTCTAGCATGGTGTCCATCCCACAGGAGACAAACTTCAAATTGAGTCCATTCCCTGAGCAACAGGTTCTCCATGAACATGTGAGTCGCTCTTCCACAGGGTGCAGTCCTTCAGGCACAGCCTGCTCCAGCGAGGGTCCCCATGGGGTCACAAGTCCTTCCAGGAAACCTGCTCCAACATGGGCTTCTCTCTCTGTGGGTCTGCAGACCCCTGCGAGGAGCCTGATCCAGCACTGGTTTCCTACAGCTATACAGCCCTCTTTCAGGCTCTGGTGTGGGTCTCCTCCATGGGCTGCAGGGGAATCTCTGCTCTGGAGCACCTCCTCCCCCTCCTTCTGCACTGACCTTGGTGTCTGCAAGGCTGTTCCTCTCATATTTTCTCACTCTGTTCTTCTCTGTCCAAAATTACATATAAAAAAATATTTTTTTTCCTTCTTAAATATGTTATCGCAGAGGTGTCATGACCATTCCTGATAGGTTTGGACTTGGCACACAGCTCGTCAGTCATGGAGCCGGCTGGCACTGGCTCTGCCAGACGTGGGGAAAGCTTCTGGCAGCTTCTCACAGAAGCTGTAGCTTCCCCTCTACCCAAATCTGGCCACAAAACCCTAACAAACTGGGGATAGAGTAATCCAGATATCAGAACTTGTTCTGTTATGTAGCAATTAAAATAAATTTGCTAATAGTTACTCAGATGTCTTGAATAAAAGCAAGATAGAATTATATGGGTATTTTAAAAATTTCTTTACATAGAGTATAGCCATCAATCCAAGAACTGCACACACTTTATCAAAATGACTACATGGTGGTTAATAACCCATCACAGATTACTTGAATGGGGATTTCAAGACAAAACCTACTTTATATATGAATAGACATTCCCATCCATCATTTAATATTACAGACATTAAATAGTTCTTCCACTGAAAAAGTTGAAGAAAAGCAAACAAGGAAGGTAGCCTCAGCCCTTACCTGTAAAGTTTCCATGTTTGGTTTCCACTTCATTTTGTTTGACTACTCTGCTTAACAGGAGTCAGAGAGTGTTGCTATTTAATGTTATGATTCAGTGTACCTCTGGGCCATATATTTGCCTCAGTCAAATTCATCCATGACCCTCAGAAATACTCTCTGTCTATGACTTGGTTTTGACAGGCTAATGGGGAAGGATCATAATTTTTGAAGATCCCTGTGTTTTATCTCTGCCAAAAAATTCCTTCAAGTTGAGTTTGGTGAAAAATACACAGGAACTATGATTTATAAAATTATCTTGTATGGGCAAGGGATTTGGACTACATGATCTCCAGAGGTCTCTTCTATCCTTAATTGTCTTGTAATTCTGATTTTCAAGCTGGTTGGGTGTGATCCAGCTCAGTTCCATCACAGCAAATATAAGTGTGTGGGTTATTGCAGATCTGGTTGTGCTGCTTTACAAATGTAAGATTTTTTGTGTGTACCTGTGTTTTCCAGCTTAGGGACTGAACATTGCTGCCTACCCTGCACCTCAATGGCTGATCATTATATGAGAGTATCTTCTGTAGTTGCCAGATATCTTTATAGCCTATCATATGTTTCTCTTGTACTATTACTAAAATTTGAAGTGTTTTCCCTGTTTGAGAGGTTTCAAACATTTTACATCTTAGATGTACAGTATTCAATTAATAGCTGAAACAGTGTGGTACTTTTAGTGGCCAGTGCTTATGTTTTTAAAAGACATTACTTATTACTTTTTAAGGGTTTATTTCCAACAATTTCCCTTAATTTCACATTCTGAAAGGTTTACTATTACAACTTTATGCGTGTTTGATACTTTTGATCTCTCTCAAGTATTTTTTTTCTTTCTAATGCTTTCTATCACTAAGAGTTATTTGCCAGATTTTAGTTAGGTCTTTTTCTTTCTTGGTTTTTTTTTTCTCATCCTGCAATTAATGTTCTGTGGTAGTGATTCTTAACGGTACAAAAGTCTTCTTTCATTACCTTCTGGACAAGTTGTTTCAACAACCTGTTGAACTTAGAGCTTCAGAAAAAGGAAAAGGGACAATAGAGGAGAAAAAAAGTCTTGCATATATGGATACAACTACTGTCAATTTGTCTACAAACTATGAAATCTTATCTCAGGCTGTGAGGCATGACTGTTTCAAGTGCATGAAGCGTGTTTCTTTTCAGTCATGATGATGAAGTGAGCTTGTTCTGTAAGTGCCTAAGGATCCACCCCCCAGAAGGTGTGTAGTCCAGGTCAGTGAGGACACACAAATGCCATTTTTTTTTTCTCAGAGGTCTGCGGAAGTCTTTTCCAGTAGAGTTTTATCCAAACATTACTGCTTCAGTTAGATCCTATTTGAGAAGCAGATGAGATGAGCCAACTGTGAATGTCTGCTTCACAAACTGAATACTTTCCTATTCACCACTCATGATGAAAGCTCAAGACAGAGAAACCGCGGATATTTGTTTTATGTTCCAGTCAGTCATACTGCAATAAATACATAACATAGAAGTTATATAAAACCTAGTACAATGTCAATCATTTCATTTACAGATAGTAACTTTAAAACTTTAAAAAGAAGTTTGTGGGAGCGGAAAAATAGGATTTTATTTCTATTCTGCTGTTTTTTATATCAAGATTCCTTGTTTACTTTACTGACTGATAATTACCCTCTCTATTTGAGTGGTTTTCGTAGCTGTGTTAACAGGCACTAAAAACAGAAATTCAAATCTGGCATAACATTTCCACCTTCTTATTTTTTTTTTATACTTCCTTAGCCCATCATTCCAATGTATACTCAGAATGTCCGTGAAGGCTATAGGATGTTTAAAGAAAGAAGTAAGAACTTAAAAATATATTTTATGTATTTTGAATCTTTTATCTCTTTTCTCTGATTGCTCTTACTTGCATCTTAGACCTTGCTTTTCAGATTTTTGCTTACTTTGTATTCTCTAACACTTGCTGTGGGTCAGAGGTAGCTCAAATTTGGAAGCAGCTTGTGCATAACTGGTTTGTGTGTCTGATTTGGTTCTTTAATACAGTCTTATTTCTCTGGTCTCTTCAGTCTGTCAAGCTTTGTTTTGGTGGACAGTTGCCTCAATCCTGTAACAACTTCCTTACTGTCAAATAAAGCATGGATTTTTATTAAGTCTTCTACATGAGTCAGATTTCACGTTTGGACTGTGTTTTCTGTGACTATAATCTCACTTTTTCCTCCCATAAACCATTTCAGGATTTTTTAGACAGTTATATGAAAGCACTCGATTGCCCTTTACCCCTCCATACGGAGGACTTCCAGTTAAATTTCGCACATACATTGGGAAGCCCATTCCTTATGATCCAAATCTAACTACAGAGGAATTAGTTGAAAAGGTAAGTGTTGGAAACCTCCCACCTTTCCCACAGTAAGTTCTCTCTCCTTGCAATATTGAACTACATACTTTGCCCTCTACTATAAGTGTACTTGAAACCAGTTTTTTGCATGCTTGAATAAAGACAAATACACTTTTACTAGTTTGTTAAAGCTATGGGCAGTTGAGGTTTGGGATTATTTAATGTACAAATACCTACCAGTAAGTATTGACATAGTAACAGTTGGTTGGGATGCCCTTATCCTTTCGAAATGTATGAGCTCTGTCTTCTTGTTATGTTAACTTTGTTTCTCCCATGCTTTTGATAACTTTGATATTAATTATGATAACTGAAATGATGCAAATTATGATGTAAATGAAGTTTTCAGTAACTATGACAATAAATTTCATAAATTACAAATAACTTTGAGAATCTTCACGGAATAGTGTAGGGCTCTAGAAGCAAAGTTCTTCAAGAGCTTCAGTGTGATTGTCAAAATGAAAATGTTAAAGAGTTGCATCCAAAATATAAAAATATTTTGAGTACCCACAGTTTGGTGAAATTAGTGATGCCCTAGAGCACAAAAGTGTTTAGAGATCTAGAGTTTAAGCATTTTTCAAAATACTAAGCTAAATTGAAAACACAGCTTTAAAATTTTTCATGGAAGATGAAAGGAGGATTTTACGAAAAAAAAAATCTGTTACAACCTAGAAATACATGAACAAATCAATTGTCAGAAATCGCTTATTAAAAAAAGTGACCTTGCTGCCCCAAAAAAGTTGCAAAAAGGCTAGCTTTTCTACTTTTGTTTTCTTTTTTTCTTTTTTTAAGGACTTACTGCAGGTTTTTCTGAGCTTCACAAAAGTGAAACCAGAAAGACAGGTTTGGTCTGTTACAAGGGAACAGCACCAGCAAGCTGCAGAGTTTGGTCTTAGCATCTTTAGGAGGCTTGAAGCAATATGACTGCCCTTACGTTTATTTATATTCTTGTATTTTAGGGGAACAGTATTTTGTGTACCTGCACAAGTGAAATTGAAATTTCCCATTATATTGATTTGCCATACTAAGTCTGATCCTGGATTGCTGCCTATGACAGCCACCCACCTTGGTGGGAGTACATTTAGGTCTTCTGTGGCTGATATTACTTTAAAAAAGGGAACTTAAATGAGGTTTGAGATGAGCAGTGGCCTGGCTGACCTCTGTCTGATCCTGGCCTGCAAAGGTGTTAGGACATGAATCTGTGAGGAAAGGTTTGGTTACTCTTTTCTTGTATTCACAGCAATATTCTACTATAACTCTGGGGTAGATCAGTGCCATATGTAGCTACCCTTATTTCAAGTTAAAATACACAAGGAACACCAAAAGGAGATATTTCTAAAATAAATTAAAAAAGTAATTCTCTTCCTAAACTTGCATTTGAAACTCATGTAAAGAGTATTACCAATTTTCTTATGTGCATGCTGTATATGATAAAATTATGGGAGAATTCATGTTGGGAAGGACAGACAGAGTTTCCTACTCCAAGTTCCAAGTCCAAGATAGGTCAGCTATGAGATCAAATGAGGCGAGTCAGGCTTTATCCATAATTTTATTGATAAAAGTTTTCAGGGATGGGAGATTGCAGAAACTTAATGTTTGCATGTGTTAAAGGCTACTTAGACCAAGTAATGATCACAGTTGATAAACCTCAGTAATTTGAGCCTACCCAAACTGCAGTCATTGTTTTTGTTCCTTTCTTTTCCAAGAAATGTCTCATTAGGATAGCTATTAATACAAAACATGTTTTTTTCTTACAATAAGAACTATGTGTGAATTTTCCCTCTTGAACCTCTGAGAAGTTAGTGATTATACTGTTCTTCCATGCATGAAATAGGTCTGTAAAGGCAAATTTCTCTTATCTTTTCAGACAAAGACTGCTATCCAGGCTCTCATAAGCAAGCACCAAACAATCCCAGGCAACATATGGAAGGCTTTACTGGAGAGATTTGATAAGCGTCGTAAAAGTGATTAGAATGCTCATGTTATTTCATTGGTTTTACAGCATACAGTAAAAAACAATGTCCTACAGCACTGGTCACTAATAGTTGGTGTTAACCAGTTTAATTTACAAATTTCTACAGATTTGGTGGAAGAAAAAAAATTTACCTTTAAAAAGTTCCTCCATCTCTTTAAGAATATCCTGAGCTAAGAATGATTGATGAAGATGACATAATTATGTATAATAGCAATGCAACAGCTAAATTCCCTCAGAGGAAATCATGCAGCCAAGATTTTCCTGGTTCCTAGAACAAGTACGTACTTACAATCCAAGAGACTTGGTGGTGTTGTCTAGATTTGTGTGTTTGTGTTTTGAGCACAGCCTGGTCTCAGATCAGAGCCTCAGAGTTGCTGTTGTCCCACCAGAGACCACCTTCCCTGATGGGCCCCATGCAAGACATGTCAGAACAAACAGTCTTGCTTTAGGTAATCAACTGCTGCTTACATCATTCTCCTAGAAACTACCAAAAGAGACATAATCCCATTAAAACAGATGTTAGACTCCTTCAAACACATCACTTAGTAGTGTGTACCCTGGAAAGCAGGACTATTTGCAAGGCTTTTCTCCCACAGAAAAAGGTTTCTCAAAGAGAAGAAAAAAAGCTTTAGTTCAGTGTAGCAGATATTGCAAATACATGTAGAAGGTAGTTTCAAGTCTGAGCTGGTTTGTGCACACTCTATTGCACCACACCATAGTTGTTTAGTGGTTGAGGTTGCCTCAGCCTGAAAATCCCTGGATATGGTGTGTGCAGCACTGCTGTGCTGTATTTACTCAAATCTCCCAGTGAACAGGCTCAGAGGGAGCTTTCTTAAGCAGTGCATCTTTGAGGCTCATCCTCACAGGTGGTTTTCCTAAAAATGAAATACTGCAACACTGCTGGTACCAATTGATCCAAAATGCCTGTTTGGAAAGGCAGTCTTGTCTTCCTAATGCAACTTGTGGAAAACTGAAAGTTAGTACAAAGCAGAATGTGTTTTTACAGGCTGTGGGATTTTGTTACTTGTGGGAGTGGGACAACTTTGTATAATCTATCCTATGTGCCATTAAATGCAACCAAGTCTTAACTTCAAAGACCAAGATAGGTAATTTTTGTGCCTCATTTTTCCTTCATGTACTTTTAATATGTAAATAATCTTTCCTCTCAACATCCTAAAAGGTTACATAGCATCTAAGGATATATATGTGATGTTTGCCCATTTTTCAGTAGAAAACTAAATCTGCTCTTTGGATTAAAATAAATTCTTCCCCGACCCTGCCTCTTCACAAGTATTTCTTGCACATCTGGAGAAGGGAGAAGGATGGACAGGTGAGTTATTTCCCTGGACTAAAAAGACAGGAATCCAGTCCTGAAAAAAACCCTCAAATATTTCTTGAGATACAGGAGTCTTTACTTGAACACCTTAACTATAACTGTATACAGGCAAAAAGATTTTTCTCCCAGCAGAGACTCAACATGATAAACTAAAGCAGATCAAGATGCAGACTGATATGCTTGGACATAACCAGGAACTCAAACCATGAAGACTTACAGGCCACACTGCAGCGATACAAGCTAAAATTCAAAGCCTGAGCTTATTCAAGATAGAAAAGGAACTAAAGGAAAAGATTATAGAACACTAAAATGGACACCGAAAAAGATGCAAGAGGAATTATAAGTAACCAGAATCTGAAGGTTTTTTTTGTATTGCAGAAACTTTAGAAGGACTAGACAGAATCACTGTCTGATTATCCTGTTTTTTGAATACATTAATGCCATCATGGAATATCCTAAGAAGGGCAATAAAGCTGGTAAAGGGTCTGGATCACATGTCTTATGAGGAAAGTCTGAGGGCTGTTTAGCCTGGAGAAAAGCAGCCTATGTGGAGAGTAACACCCACAACTACCTGAAACCATGGTTGTGGCCAGGTGGGAGTTGGTCTCTTCTGCCAGGTAAGAAGAACAAGAGGAAAAGGAAGTTGTGCTGGGAGCAGTTTAGATTGGATATCAGTAAAAAGTTTCTTCATGGAAAGGATTGTTATCCTTGGAATAGGCTGCCCAGGGCCGTGGTGAAGTCACCATCGCAGGAGTTATTTAGAAGATGTGTTGATGTGGCACTTGTGGATATGGTTTAGTGGTGGGCTTGGCAGAGCCAGGTTATTGTTTGGAGTCAATCAATGGTCTTAAACTTCCTTAGCAACTTAACCATTCTAAATTGGTGACCATTAACCACTTCAATAATCAGAATTTGCACAACCTTTCAAATGCCATGCTCTCTGATATGTGATGCTAGGAGCTGTGCTGCAACTCACAATGGAGCTCTAACCTTGGGTAGGAGATACTGAGTACTGAGTATCTTTCAGAGCAGAGATTTCTGTATCTCCTCTATTTCAGACAGCTGTCAGTATTTTCTAGCAAGGTTTAAGTTTTTCCTGGGTTATTTAACCTTTTAGCAGCACTACCGTGTTATCTGCAGCTTGTCTGAGTAAAAAATAATTTCTATTTGTTGTCTTCTGTCGCAGTTGTCTAAGAGTATTTTCTGGGGTCTCAAGATGATAGCAAAAATTGTTACTGAGAAAAGAGGAGGGATTTTGAATCATGTATATTATTTTTCTAATAAAAAATTGTAAACACTTTTTTCCAGAAACATTATAGTACTGCTCTAATAATAAGCAGTTATTATATTATTTTAGTGGCTCACTCTAAATTTTTACTCTTTTTAGAGCAGTATTATAGAAATTAGAACCAAACATGGGTGTTATAGAAACTAGAGATTTTGTCATACAAATAGAAATGTAATTGCTGATTATATCACTCCCTGCTACAGTTATTTGTTAGCCTCTCCATCATACAACAAAAAAAGAATGAAAACCAGCAAATGAACTGTGCTTGAAGGAAAACAGCATTTATGACTCTTGTTAGGTATAGTTTGCCCAGTAAATAATGCAGGGAAATTCTGGTTTTTTTAGCTTTTTATGTATAAGGTTTACCAAGCTCAAACAACAAGATTTTGCATTGGGAAAAAATATCATACTGATAACACAGTAAATTAATAAAATTATAGGGTGATAGAATATCCAGAGTTGGAAGGAACCCAGAAGGATCATCGAGCCCTGGCTCCTGGCTCTGCACAGGACAGCCGCAAGAGTCACACCATGTGCCTGTCCACATGCCTCTTGAGCTCTGGCAGGCTTGGGGCTGTGACCAATTCATTAATTGGATGACAGTGGAAGCAGCTACACAGTAAAGAGTGTGTACAACTGCACATTTATTAATTGCATGACAATGGAAACAGTTACGCAGTAAAGTGTGTGCAACTGCTCAACTGAGGAGCTGCAGATGTCGAACAAGCAGATGATGTACGTGTAGAAGAGAGCTGCTCAGAGAAGGCAGCAGGGGAGGGATCTGGAAGAGCTGTCCAAGTTCATCCCGCTGAGGGCGCAGCCATGGCAGTGTTCCATGTCATCCTGGCAGGTAGGATATCTGTATCCATACCTGTGTGATATGGAGCTGCACCTGGTGTCACTGGAACACCTCTTACTTCTTTGACTGATTTTCATTTGTAAATCCATTATTTCTTTTTTATTTTTATACATAAATCCAGGGATAACATCCACAGTGGTCGGGCAGCCAGGAATGCCTAAACAGCACCGTGAATGCCCTGTCTAAAGCACAAAGTGTCTGGAATGCTGACGTACTGCAGTAGGCACGAGCAGGTACCAGGTATGGCGGCTGCTGCTGCTGCTGAAGACGCAACACCAGCGGGGTTGGAGAAGGAGGTACGTGGCAGGTACCGGGCAGGGGCAGCTTGGAGGTATGGGGGGGGGCGCTCAAGGCAGGAGGGTGAACAGTGGGTGCTTGATGCTGGGGGTTGTTTAATCTGGAGAAATGGAGATTCAGGGCTGACCTTATCACCCTCTGCAACTCCCGGTTGCAGCAGCTTGGGGTTCGGCCTCTTTCCCCAGGCAACCAGTGGCAGTATGAGAGGACACAGTCTCAAGCTGCAGCAGGGGAGGTTTAGGCTGGACATTAGGGGGGATTTCCTCACAGATTAGACATTGGAACGGGCTGCCCAGGGGGTGGTGGAGTCCCTGGAGGTGTTTAAGGAAAGGCTGAACGTGGCACTCAGTGCTGCGGTCCGATTGTCGTGCTGGTGTT